>JASDQU010104191.1:9366-22713 GCA_032191745.1 Picea mariana | reverse complement strand
TACCACATGTAAGTTTTAAACCTATGAAGTAAAGCAATGCATATATATTCTTAAGAAAAAAAAAAATTAATCAATGGCTCATACACAAAGTACACAAAGATTTTATACCGGAAACCCTCAACTGGGAAAACCTTTCTTATATTTATTATCACGAATTTCACCATTCACCATACAATATATACAATGTTTTTAGGTATTCCGTAGATACCAAAACCCTAATCCCTTAATCCGAGATTAATTTAGTAAACCACTAAAAATAGCAAAAACCGCCTAAAAAATCACTACTAGAGGGATCGTCAGACGCAGTTGTCGAATTTGACGCGCCCACACACACACATGCAAAGAATATAACACATACCCAACAACAAGGAACAAGAACTAGGGGAGACAGTTCGGGAAATATTAGTCAAGGGTCTACACTGCGCAGAAGTAGTAGTCTGACACAGTTTGCAATGGAAGGACATGATCCCACCATTCGGTTACCAGAATTTTGAGGCGAGGCAACACAATACCATGAGAAACACATGTTCATTTGTGCAAATATCTGGGAAGCAAAATAGATCACTGATGAAGATACTAAACTAGTGCATCTAGCCATTGCGCTAAGAGACCGCGCACTAGACTGGTACATGAGTCTAGACGTAAACAATGCACTTGGGATGAAAAGAACACTGATAGACATTAAGAAGTTACTAATTAATGAGTTCCAGAAGCCGACCTCAGAGGATCAATACATGAATGAGATGATAGAAATCTGAAAGAAACCAGGAGAATCTGTTTGGGAAATTGACCAACGATTTAAGCGTTTGAAAGGGAAATTGAGGTATGCCATGACAGATATGCAGCATAGGCATCTATTTGTGAATTCTCTATTACCGCACCTGAAATACTCACTCAGACAACATAAAATCCAATCTCAGGCAGAGGATCTGCAGGCAGCCTTGCAAATGGAGGAGAATCAGTACCACAAGATAGATCCAGCTATAGAGGATTTGAAGGAGGATCTGAAGAATATTACCTTCCAGCTCAATCAAAATAAGGGAAAGGAAAAGTGAGAATTTGTTTGGTGTACCACATGTAGAACAGAAGGGCACCATAAGAACGAATTTCCAACATTCGCGCAGTATATGGCAGCATGGATGCCAAATCCTTTGCCAACAGGAGGACTATGGTGTGAAATTTTCAAGACGCACGGGCATGATCCATATCATTGTCCTATGATGCCTAAATACCTGACAGTAGCCAAGAATGCATACTGTACATTTTGCAAGTCAGTAGGGCACGATGACAAATACTACAGAATAATGGATGTGATGAGGGAAAGGACGTCAGACACATATAGGGTACAAGACGAACTGATGACAGGGCAAGATGAACTGCAATTTAATCAGGCACCATTGCAGTATAATACTACGTCGTAGAAATATAACAATGTGCATCCGCAATAGTACAACACTATGCAATCGTAGTATAAACCTGCGCAGTATAATCAGGTACCTCAATACAATACACTGCGCGAAGATCTAGTTGGGTACAGAGGAGGCGAAAGAGGCAGAGGAGGCTTTGGACGCAGAAGAGGCCCAATAGTGTGACATAACTGCTAATAGCCAGGACACTATGCAAGAGAATGTCCACTTCCACCAATGACTTGTATGTATTTTCGCGCATCGGATCATGACATAGAAGAATGTCATACACTATTAGTAAAGATCCAGGAAAAGAGAAATCAGAACAATCAGAATGTTCAGTGGATTTCAGTAGAAGTGAGGGATGAAGGAAGAAACATCAACATAGTGACACGCAGAGGTGATAAAACAGGAGTTGATGTGGCCAAACAAGAACCAATACAACGCCAATGGATTAAGAAGAATACTGAGCCACCCAAGCGATTTGATGCATGAAAGGAGAAGTAGACCTTTAAGGAGGCCAGACAAGAATTTCTCAAGAAGAATGTTGTGTCTACATCTACTGCGCCGCATAATCAAGACATCCCAACGTACGAAATGTCTTCATCATTGGACCATACCAGTGAAGTCCACCCGGGAAACCAAGTAAGTTGTATTAATACTTTCCTGCAAACTTGTATTCAAGTATTTAAGGATCCATCATCTATTTTAGTATTACAGAATCTGTTAGATAGATGTACCAAAAACTCTGAAGGAAAGTTAGAATAGAGGATAGTCAATCACCTCCATGCCAGAAGGAGAACAAACAGAGAGTTTAGATTGAATGCCAACATCGGATATTTTAACATGGACAATGTGATATTAGATCATGTATTTCCCAAAAATACATGGCAATGCATGGGAGAACCTACCTTAGGCTATTCACCAGTCCAACTGAAGTTAGCAAACCAACAAAGAGTTCTGCCAATAAGGAGGCTGAAAAGAGTGATAGTAGATCTGGACAAAGTGCGCACTAAGGCAGACTTCAAAGTGATTGAAATCGTGGATGACACAACACCATATCCAGCATTACTGGGATTGGATTGGGCGTTTGACAATCAGGCGATAATCAACTTGAAGACCAGGAAGATGACATTTGAGTCAGGAGAATACAAGGTTATCGCGCCTCTAGATCCATCGGAAGCCGAAAGATTTGTGGAACCAACATGCCTATATCTGGAATAAATTAACCAGTCGTACCGAACCACCGCACGCAATGAAGATTACATCAATCCAACTGCAGATGGTGTACTTAGCTGGAGAAGTATCACATCATGTGCTTTAGACTCAGACACGGGTCTGGAGAATTGGCAGCAACGCCTACATGAGGTCTCAACCAAAAGATGTGCATGAATAGACCACGTAGTAAGGTGGGTTGGGACAGAAATCAGAGAACCTCCAAGTTTCCATGGAATCAACGACTTGGAAGAATTCCTAACAAGATATGAAGATGAAGTATTAGACATTCAGAGATTGTTAGCTCTCAACATCGCACTTAAGGCTACCCCTGCAAGATGGTGGGGCGCACACAAAGAAAAAATCAAGGTCTGGTATCAATGCAAAAGACTACTGCGCATCAGATTTGGCGTAGAACAAAAGAAGAGCGTAGCTCGGAAATACAATGGACAGGGGGCACCAGCAGAACACTTGGATAAGTGCATATCACTGTGGAAAATGGAACCCCTAGAGGAATGGCCTCATCATTTTGTTCACACATTAGAGGGCATCCCAACAACTTGGTACACGAACTAGGAACTGTGTAGAGGAACTACAAGTTGGATAGTACTCCAACAGAACTTTACAGTCACTTTCTCATTTGAGCATGAGAACCCAAACATAGATACATCACTTAAACAAATAAGAGGGGTGATATTCATTAAGGAACTAGAAGTTGAGCTCATAACAGAAGAACAACAATAGAACAAACAAACAGTGAAAGAACTGATGTCATGCTACCATGTACAGGAAGAGGGACCAGATGAAGACGACCTGCGCGATATTCAGATCGAGGAAGTTGAAGGAGAAAGAGAAGTGGAAGATCCACATATAGAATCAGAATTAATTGGTACGCCGATCAAGGTGAAAAAGTCAACATTGGGACAATTGAGAATCCCAAAATGGATAGCATTGGGGACTACTGTGATGAGAAAATAGTGGAAAGGATAACAGAGTTACTGCGCAAGTATAGTGACCTATTCCCAACGGCCTTCACAGAAATGAAGGGTATTGCAAGAGAACTTGGAGAGATGAAGATCCCTCTCAAACCAGAGGCAATACCTATCAGACAGAGGCCTTACAAATTGAACCCCATATACAAGAAGAAGGTAAGAGAAGAAATTGACAGAATGTTGGAAGCAGGAATCATAGAACCTGTAGAAGAATCAGAATGGATAAGCCCCATGGTAGTTCAGGAGAAGCAAGGAGGCATAAGAATCTGTGTAGAATTGAGAAAGCTCAATGATGTTTGCCTACATGACCCCTTCCCTACACCCTTTACATATGAAGTCCTAGAAAATGTGGGAGGTCGGGAAGCATACTCATTCACTGATGGATTCTCAGGCTCCTACCATATCAAGATAGAACCAGAAGATCATTATAATACTACCTTTGCAACAGAATGGGGATGCTACCAGTACACAGTCATGCCTTTTGGACTGAAGAATGCACCAGCAATTTTTTCCATAGTAGTCATTGTTGCCTTCAAAGAATTCATCCATCAGTTTCTAGAGGTATATTTGGATGATTGGACAGCATACACCCTGTTGAAGGATCATGTAGAGGTGTTGAGGATGATGTTAGAAAGATGCAGGCAATTCCAAATATCCTTGAACATTAAGAAATGTATATTTGGAATTATGTTGGGTCACATAGTATGCAGACAAGGTTTGATCGTGGATCCTGCAAAGATTCCAGTCATTGTGAACTTACCATGACCAAAATCGGTGCGCTAGTTGAGGGCCACATTGGGACATACGTGATACTACAGAAAATTTATAAAGGGGTATGCGCGGATCATTGCGCCGATGGAGAAACTGCTCAAGAAATATACTAATTTTCAGTGGAATGAGAAATGTCAGAGAGGATTGGACACCATGAAGGAGAAGATGGTCACAACACCCATATTAGTCTTTCCAAACTGGGAGAAGACATTCCATGTACATGTAGATGCATCAGCCATAGCCTTGGGAGCTATTTTGGCACAGCCGGGAGCAAAAGAATTGGATCATCCTATAGAATTTGCTAATAGAAAACTATCAGAATCGGAACAGAACTACAACACTACAAAGAGGGAAGGCTTAGTTATGGTCTACTCGCTTCAGAAGTTCAGGCATTACCTACTTGGCAAACATTTTAAGATGTTCATAGATCATTCAGCCCTTAAGGACCTAGTCAACAAGACAATGTTAGGGGGGAGAATCTGTCGATGGTTACTGTTGTTTCAAGAATTTGACTTTGAAGTCATAGTTAAACCAGGGAAGCTGAATGTTGGACCTGATCACTTGTCAAGGGTCACCAATGGTGAGGAACCTACAAAATTAGAGGATACCTTACCTGATGCACAGTTATTTTAAATTCAGATCGTGGATGATTATTTTGCTAACATTATTGAGTATTTAAGTACAAGGACTGCGCCACGGGAATTTAGCACCGCGCAGAGGAAAAATCTAGTTGTCCGAGTAGCCGAATGCCAGTTGATCATCGGGCACTTATATAAAATGGGGGTAGACAACATCTTGAGAAGATGCACGCTAGAACACGATAGGACTAGGATATTGGCAGAAGCCCATGAAGGAATAGTGGGAGGACACTATGTAGGCAAAGCTACCATGCATAAGGTATTGCGTGCAGGGTTATGGTGGCCAACTATTCATAGAGATGCAAAGGAATATTGTCAACAATGTGATGTTTGTCAGAGGGTCGACAAACCAAACAGGCAAGATGAGATGCCCTTACATCCACAAGTGACACTACAAGTGTTTGAAAAATGGGCTATCGATTTTGTTGGGCCAATTATCCCAGCCGCAAGAAGATCAAGCGTGCGATACATTATCATTGCGACGGAATACCTCTCAAGATGGGCAGAGGAAATGCCAGTTAAAGATTGTAGTGCAAAGACAGTAGCACACTTCTTGTTTGAACATGTGCTCACCAGATTTGGATGTCCGAGGATTCTGATAAGTGACCAAGGCACTCACTTTATCAACAACATTATCAGACCTATAACTGAAGAATTCGAGGTCTACCATCAAAAAAGTATTCCATACCATCCTCGGGCAAATGGAATAGTGGAAGCCTTCAACAAGGTTCTAGAGAATTCCTTAACCAAGATTTGCAATGTCAATAGGGAGGACTGGGATTCAAAGATACCAGCAGTATTATGGGCATATAGAACTACCTGTAAGAAGTTGACAGGACAAACACCATTCATATTGCTATATGGACAAGAAGCAGTGATGCCACTAGAATTTTTGGTACCCAGCCTGTGCGTATCAGCGATTACGAACATGACAGAACGAGGCGCAATACAAGAAAGGTTAAGTCAGTTGATGAGCATGGAAGAAAATAGGATTCTAGCAGGGTTCCACCAAGCAGTACAGAAAGCAAGGGACAAAGCGTGGCATGACCGACATATCAAGAGAAAAAATTTCAAGGAAGGAGACCTAGTCCTATTGTATGACAACAAGTTTTTTCAGCATCCAAGAAAGTTTAGAATGCATCGGTTGGGACCATATGAGGTCAATATTGTCACAGACGGAGGTGTTGTACAGCTGAAAGAATTAGGCGGAACAGAACTCGGAGGAATGGTCAATGGGAGTTGACGGAAGTTGTACAAGGACAGTTGACCACCAACAACTTGACAGCTAAACGAAATAAATAAATAAATAAATAACACCACGCAGAAATCCATGCACGCAGGAGAACAAATCAGTGCAACAAAAGGAAAAAAGAGTCATCATGAACAATTCATTGAGTCAGTGCAAAAAAAAAAAAAATGTCGCGTCAGAAGCAAAGGGGATAGAAGCCAAGGCCTCTGTGTGCCCAAAAATCCCAACGCACTAGAAAAAGGACCGATGGTTGGACAACACGGTGATTCGGGAAATAACGGCTGTGGAAATCAGGCGCCAACTGGCAGTGACGGTTGAAATTGCGACAACCCGTACATAGAAGTAAAGACCATAGCGCGAAGGAAAGGGTAACGAAACAAGATGCAAAGTACGACATTTAACACGTACAACAGTACCACACGCAGGACACGCCGCCAAAAGTGAAACAAGGGACAACTGTCAGTGCGGAACAGTTGTCACTCAGTTGTCCCGGTATAAACGTGAAAAAAGGGGGGAAATGCCAGTCATTGAATCAATCGCTAAGGAGAGAACAAAGAGTCGATTAGAAGAGAGCTAGAGCGTGAATTCGACCAAGAATTCACCGAATTCATACATTTCGATCCTAGACCCCATCGAAACGTCACTGCCGCGAGTTGGAGAGCTAGGCAGGACCGGCAGGAACACAAGCAGTATTGCTCGCACGACAGACACAAGGGAGAAAACGACACCTGTAGTGGTGGATGTGGATGAACTCCACACACCAGAGTATAAAACAAACTCGGTGACAGTAGAACAGGAGAAGAACCTGGTACAGGAGGTCGGGCCGATGATGGAGGACCCCGAGAGAAGTGAGTATGATAACTTGAGGGGGCAAGGGAAATGACAGACCGAGTAGGCCACGGGTTCAGCGCCACAGAGCCACGAACTAGAGGTAGCACAGGTCACGGTACACAAGGGTGTAATAGAGGTGGGGGCCTCATCCTCACCAGCCAAATGGAAGGGCCAGGATGATAGCAGCGCGCACAGAGGGTCACAGCCACAGGGAGAAGGGACCGATTTTGCCAAAAATCCCAAGCGGAGTGCAAGTGGATGACGACATGGTCAGCGGAGTCACTTCCATCAAATACTCTGACCACGACATGAGCGATGTCACTAAGTTCCCAGACTTGGCATCGCAGGTCTACCTAGAAAGAAAGGGGGCAGGTGCATCATGCATGCCACTGATAGAGTCAGCGCACTGGATCATGGGGTTGTATAATAAGGGCATCATGAATTTCTTGGATGCCCCACACTTTGGGAGGGGAAAGCTTGTCAATGCCTGCGTCAAGCAATTTCTTGCATGCATCCATGGAGGAATTTTATGGATGGATAGGTCGGTGCCTATCACTGTGGACCTCATCACAAGAATTACAGGGTTACCCACAGATGGAGAAAAGATGGAGAAGCAATTAGAGGAAAAAACACGAGCCAAGGCCATCTCAGATGAGATCAAGGCTAAGTATGGCGCAGAACGAGCCAACAGGGGAATCAGGATCAGTGACATTAATGATCCCGTGACAAGGTTTTCTACCAGGATACTCGGGTGCAAACTAATGCGCAAGTGCCGAAAAGATGAAGTACCAGTTGGTGTGGTCATTGTCGCCATGCAGTGTGCAAAGGGGAGCTCGATGAGTTGGCCCATACCTCCTTAATTCATTCTTGGAGGATTGCAAAGATACACAGGACCGGGGCTCTGAGTTCCACTACTCGTGGTTACTCATCCTCATTGGCCTCGTGGGTTGGAAAGAACCGGTCTACAGTACGTATCTGGAGAGACCAGGAAAGTGTGGCGCAATGCGCTACACATCATTACGCACCAGCATAGACCCGAAGAGAAAGAAGATGAATATGGACACATTTGCGCGGTATTTCACAGAGATGCAGGAGTTTATTGCAGATACATGGCGCATTACACCAGAGACTATCCAGGAGTTTGGACACGTTGCCAACTTCAGGGCTATGCGCCACAGTTTATGGATGCAAGACAAGCGCGACAAAGCCAAGGAATGGATACAACTTAACTATTGCATCACGTAGGAGGAAATCTAAAGAGAGGTCCAGGAATGGCCTGAAGAATGGAAGGTACCCCAAATTCCAACCATAGTACAAAGCACACGACCTCAGATGCAGAACAGACCAGCCCTAGTGCACCAAACAAGCACCAATGGGACAGGAACCGAGAAGAGAAATTCCCAAGGCCAAGAGGGGGGAAGCACCCCAGTCAAGAAGAAGTCATGCACACAGAATAGACCACCAAGGGGGCCTACATAGGTTCCACCATGCACATAACAACCACCCATACACTCAATGGGAGAAGTACGGGCGCAAGAGATAGACGCAAGGACCCAGGAAATCCCTGGGGTGAAAGAAACAGGCGCAGGGACACATAAAATCCCTGAGGAGGAAGAGCAAGGGACAGGAACCTAGGAGATTCCTGAGGCCAGAGAAACATGGAAAACTACTGTGGGGGATACCCAGAGACCTCCTAGTCCTGATCCATCAGCTACCCAAGAGAAGTGGCCAGGGGAGCACACCAGTGGAAGCCGAAAGAAGACAAAGGCCCACAAGCCACAGAGTCATATTTCACTAACCTCGAACGACATGGAATTAGTGGCGAAAGCATTCTAGGATCGACTGGACGAAGTATGGGAGAATGTGGAGAAGCACAGGGCTTCAATGGACGATCAAGTGCAAGAGGTAAAAATTGCGCTGGAGAAGTTAAGGATCGGAGCAGCACAGGCACCAAAAAAACACCGACGCAGGCGAAGGAAAGAGTTCCAGTGCCTAAGACAGTACAGTTTGCAGCACAACATAGCGCCAATTTCATCATCACGCCGGAGATGATGTTCATTGACGAAGAAACCTATGAAAGACATCGAGACATTAGATGTGGCATTGGCCAAGATTCCCACAAAAGTGTTGTACAAACTTCAGTTGAGCGTCGCGCAGGAGATTCAGTCCAGAGCGAGAGCAGACGCCACAGACTTACAGACAGCCCAGATAGAGGCTATCTCGCTGAAGGAAGCCCTCAACCTTGAGGCAAAGCAGAAAGTGGAGGAGATGGAGCAACAAATCCACATGTTGTTTCAAACAATTCTCGAAAGCACAAGCGACGAGGCAGGGTCATCAGGGGAGAATTTGCGCAGGATAGAGCACATTATCCAGTAGTACAAGGAGAGAATCAAAGAGCTGGAGGAACGTGTCACACTCACGACTCCTCCAGAAGTCAGAGTGCAGCAGGAACAGGAGGCGATAGCAGCCGCAGAGGGCATCGACTAAAGTATTCAGACAGTCACGACGTTGTTAGAGAAAAGCGCGCAGCTCTGGACTCACTTACTAGAGGACGGGAGCCTCCAAGAGCTACAGGAAAAGGAAGCCAAAATCCACACAACAATGGCGGAAGTGAAGCAACGACAGAAAACAGTGTCACTGTCGGATAATATCAAGACCTCCACAGAATTAAAGGCTCTACAGTTGGAAGAGAAAGAACTGCAAGCACAGAAGACAGCGAGACAGGCGCCCAACAAGAAAAGGCGGAGCAGCTGGTCATGGAGAGTGACGCAGCTAAGAAGAACATTAAGCAGATCGGGGCCGAAGGCGGAGAGCTTTTACAATCTCCCATCACGGAGCAGGTGGTCACCAGTATGGCCGACAAGAGCATTCAAGCTCAACAGCAGTGTCAGTGCATAACAAAGATGTACGACACACTACAACAGGCAGTGTCCGACGCATGAGGCAAGCAGTGACAGTGGAATAAGTCAAGTAGTGAATCGGGATGAGTCCTCAGATAAAAGCAACCAACATTGTTTTTCACCACAATTCCACGCATTTCACCACACTTCCACAAAGGTCAAGTTTGCATGTACCCCGTCTCTTTCTTTTAAAAAAAAAAGAGGAAGTCGAACCAATAGATTATGGTTTGGACTTCGGGCTCACCACACTTCAGAATAACGGTAGATTTAAATCACAACTTTAAATTACAACCAACACACTCCTTTCACACAATTTTTCCTTTGAACTCATTCCATAACCTAATAAATTAGCACCAAAATAATCAGAGGCACATACTGGTTATAAATTCCATTTGGTTATAAATTTCGTTGACTCTTCAAAATTAATGCAGAGATTTTTTTGCAACAACTCTCCTCCAGCAAGAAGTATCTGTCGTGGACGAATGAGGCCACCGGATTCAATGATCGTTGATCGTTGGAAGCGGGAGAACGAAGATGATATCCCATCGCTGTTAAAATCCGATCTGGTGTGGGCAAGGAGCAACGATCTAATTCGGCAAGGAGAGAAGTGATACCTCTCACTCAAGCTCCCTCAACAGCGGCTCCAATAGACAGCTCCATATTTCACTGATGAGCAATCTCTAGTCTCTCTCGATGGCAATCTCCTTCACCCACAGGTCGCGTCTCCTCCACTGATCCGCAAATTGAACTCTGCTCTCACACACAGAGACAATGTGGCTGGAAATACTCCACCACAGCGGCACTCTTTCTTCAGCAGCAACAACAACACTATCTATCCACATGCTTGTCTACACTGCTATGATACCAACTTAATAAACGAGAATAAAAACTGACTCACAACACCTGGAATCCGGGGAAGCAAAGCCAAGCTTCGTTCAAACTAATCAATGAGAATTTCAAATATATATGTGATGACATACGATTGGAAACGAACTCAACTAATCTCCATTACTTTTCTAAGTAAAAGTGCATTGCGGACAAAGGTACCACACACCCTCTACAAAGGCACCCATGAATGAGACACTACGACCTCTTGTATGTCATGAGCCCTATTCCCGTTGAGTCTTGACCCCAACCACTTCACCCACTTTACATGGCTTAGAGAGGGATCTCTTGGAAACTCTCTTTGACCTAGGGCAAGATCTAACCAATAAGACACCTCATCAACCCTCCCATATTCGAGTTTGACAAGTCGTATAATGTCTTTGAGCAGTTAACTGTTTGATATAGTGATCTTTGATGCACATTCTTAGGTGGCTGATTCACTTATCATGATGTTATGACTTGAGATCCTTGGAGGGCGTGCTTATTTTTCTTTGCAAGACTTAGTTGGTGGACAGTTTTGGAAGAACAAGCCTAGCTTGGGCTTCCATGGGGTTGTAAGCCCACAGGTTGGATGCCAAGGGTCCAGATGCTGGATCACAGGGACAAAATATTGGAGAGCTAGAAGACGATGTGGAAGACTTAGCCCAAACCTCACATGCCAAACAATTTTCCCAGGAGGGGGAAAACTTCTTAATTTTTAGCTTGACGTCATATTTGGGGGCTAGGGTTTGGTGGTGGTGTTACCACTCATTGACGCATGGACGTTTTGAGGAGGATGAGGTCTTGACCATGAGGAGGTTGCATATATGCTTTACATGTGTCCTTTCGAGGCCTATCATGGATTCTCCAACACCAACAACTTGTCCCAAGTGAAAAAATGTCCCCTAAAGGGGTTGCGTCCATGTAAAATTAGGGTTTTATTTGTGCAAAAGTGAAATTTAAATGAATTGAATAATATTAATTTGTTAAAGGGGGCAATATTAGGGTTTTTGACCTATAGTCTTGTGGTTTACCATAAATATGTGGACAAGTCACCTCGGTGACATTTTGTATAAATAAGAGATCATAAGATCTCATTATAACATAACTCTCCCTCTTGTGAGAAGACTTGATCTGAAATTTTCACTACACTTGGAATATTTGTCTCTTGTGCACTTGTTTAAGGCTATCTTTGGTGAATGGTTGATGGAGGAGTGAGGTGTTAGCCTTGTGTTAGCGATTATTTTTGTCATTAGGCGCAGAAGCACCCAGGTCTGCAGATTACACAGAAAATGCCCAAGCGCAGCACGGGCGAATCCATGTTTTTCCAAGTAGCGGGTCGAGCGAGCGGGCAAAATGTCTTCGGCAACATCCAAGATCTATTTACAAAGCAGATCGACGGTCACCGGGTTTTTTCGAGCTACCGAATTGCCCAAGGTTTAGTGCAAGGGACAACTCTCGTATTTCACAGCAGGCTTGGGTCGTCCGATCCAACTGGGACAGGTGGCAGCCTGTCGGCATATCACGAATCGGGGTTTCGGGGAACAGGGAGCCCTCAGCTCATTGCACTTGGAAGTGTCGATCAGCGAAATGCCAAAAGTGCCTTTGGCATCGAGCCCGTGGTCTCAGCCTTGAGTCACTTCAAGCAAGCCTGTAAATGAAGGCAGCTCCCTTTTAATATCGAATGCCCCCTCGTCCATTCATCCCAAGGACGCGTGGCGCAAGAGCTAGCTGCATCGGTTTTCGGTAATCGCAAGTTCGAAGGGTAAAAGTTTCGTATCACCTTGAATCACGAAACCCCGAACCCCGAATCGCCGAAAACGCCCAGGACCTGGGGCCCACAGTATCGTCGGGAGAGCTCAGAGCCGTCAGATCTAAAGAGACGTGTGGCGCCTACTCAAGCCGTCTCGGGGTTTCGCTCATCGCGATTTTCAGAAGCATGGATCAAATCCTTCTTATTCGCGAACGTCGAAAGCGTTTGGGAAATAGACACAGGGTCATGGCCCGTGGTCACTTGGGAAAGAAAGGAGCTATGCAAAAAAGGAGCCAACGGGGTCGAGCCTAGTCGCCGAGAGGATTATCGTGATCCTCATGCGCCATCTAATCCGACCTCGACTCTGGTTTTCGCCTGGAGTTAATGAAGACAAGAAAAGGTGGTTGAAACCTCTCCTCAGGCATTAAGTGCAGAGTATGGATAATCTGACAAGCGGTCTGCTCGAGAAGTTATGTGTATCGATTTTCTCAAAGAGGCCATGCCGAAGTCCTCGACTCAACAGAGAATTCTGCGCACGCTAGCCCAGCACTTACCAGCACTTATCGATTTTATAAATTCGTGAGTGCGGACACGGACCAATCTCCCCAGATCCACCTGGATCTGGAACAAAACGTGACAGAATACTACCCTTTTCCTAGATCTAGCTATTGAATGAACTAAGAGAAATGAATGGTGTACATACCTTATGAACGCTCTCCTTTAATCTC
>JASDQU010104190.1:397152-415347 GCA_032191745.1 Picea mariana | reverse complement strand
ATTTGGGTTTCCACGTAAAACACTGGTGTACTGTGTATGTGTATGATTGTTCATTTGTTCATTGCTTATTTACTCTGCAGTTATTGGATAATAATGCTTCATTGATATAACACTTGGATTATATGGTTAAATTGCTCTATTACTGATTCACCCCCCCCTCTCAGTAATCCAACAGTTTGGTCTTCTTGTTGCAGTTGCAACCAATCTTCCTGAGTTAATTTCTCTATTTTTACATTTTCAGAAATCAAACGTAAGAGTGTATCCTTGATCACACATTTTACTAACACTGAGTAGATTATGATTCAAGTCTTCAACCAATAGAACATTATTTGCTTTTACATTTTTTCTTCCAAGCTCTACTACACATTTTCCAAGTATTTTGGTAGATGAGTCATCTCCAAATGTAACATTGCCACCCTTTCTCTTCAAGCTAATGAATTTGTCTTGATCCCTGGTCATGTGTGAAGAACATCCATTGTCTATGTACCATTAATCTTCTTCTTTATATTCTTCAGCGGTTAATGCTATTCGACAATATTCATTGTTTGGAATCTCTTTCCTTCTCCATACTGTGGTTGGCATAGGGACATCTTCATTCATATATCTGCAATTTCGTTCTTTGTGACCAAGATAATTGCATTTGTAGCATACAATATTTTTGTCCATCAACGGGTAAAATGAATTATAAATTCTGTTGACAAATCCACGATTATTTCCATATCTTTTGTTTACACCATTCATGTTTCTTGCGTATTTTTTCCTTTCATTGATTCTGCAATTATTTGCCTTATGTCCAAAATTTTTGCAAGTATAACAATGACCAAGAAATAAATTTTGATACTTAGGAGTAAGTGACCTTTTGTGATGTAGTCCATCTGGGTTCATGATCTACTCTTATGTAGTTTCTTTCATACTGATTGAAGCTTCTTTGATTCCTAAAGGTAGGAGGTCTTTTTGGATTATCATCTCTTTTGTAATCATTCCTTCTTTCTGGTATCCTGGTCCACTTATCATCAACTATCTGTGTAGCTCTTTCGTCAACCTTCTTGTTGGTATTTGCATCTTCTTTGTATGAAGTTTCACCCATGCATCCAAGATATGTTAATTATTTTGGCACTTGAGAGTTTCTTAAGCTATTCCTCAATGAGACAACTTCTTGTTCAAGTTTCTCACAATCTTCTTATTTCTTTATCATTTGGACCTTCTTTACTTCTGCTATTCTTCTTGCTTCTTCGAGTAGAGTTTTCAAGGAAATGTTTTCTTCTCTTAGTTTCTGAAAGTCTTCTAATTGTTTCTTTAAGCTTACAACTGTCTTTTCATAACTACCCAATTCACTTCTTAGTTTTCTACGCGTGTCTTTGAGCTTGCTATTTTCAATCTCAACATGCTTCAATTTTTTAAGATTCTCATCTTCTTGTTGAATCATTTCTACTTCATGATTTTCTTCTTCTTCATTGTCATCTCTTTCAATCCTTGGATGAGGACATTCAAATTCAACATGTCCTACTCCTTCACAATTAAAGAAAAAGAATTGACCTCTATTTTCTTCTTTGAAATATGAGATGTTGTAATCTTCTTCAACTTCTTCTTTTTCTTCTTCTTCTTCCCTTGCATAAAGGTCTTGTAGCTTGTCCCAAAGCTCTTTTGCTAATGCACATGATCCCACCTTGGATTTCACTGAATCTGTCAATCCATCCAAGATGGTATCTATTGCCAGTTTGTTGTTCTTTTTTGCTTCCTTCTGAGTTGCAGTCTTTGGTTTCTTCAAAGCATTGTATCCTGAAGGAACTAAGAACCAAACATCTGCCGTAAGTTTCCATTTTATTTTTCCAGTATTCAAAATTGCTTCCATCAAATGGTGGAATCCCATTTGGAATTTTTTCTTCCATTTCTGCATAGGATCTTCCTTCCAGTGGTTAAACTGTACTGAAGGTAACCCACTCTGATACCAATTGTTGATACTGAGAGGGTGGTGAATCAGTATCAAGTACAATTTAAAAAAAAAATCAGCTTATACTTAAACCATTCAAATATATCCAATGATAAATGAACAATAGTATAAGAGTTACACCAATACACCATAATACGCCATGCACAATATATGAGAAATAATCAAGAGTTTATTGTTCAAGGGAAGTAATGACTTCCAAAGGTAGCTACAACTTCCAAATGTAAAAGGAGGGATAAACCTTCAAGAGGAAGATACAATCTTCCAATATCAAGAGAGAGTTGAACTCTCCATCCTTGCCCCTTCCTTCCACCCAATAATATATGAGAGATAATAAAATCATTACAATATATCATCACTATCAACCAATCATTACATAGAACCTGATAATGCTTCCTGAGACTTCTTCAATTTATGCAATTCTTCAATTCTTGGAGTACTCTAATCCTATAGATAATATTACTCAATGTATTCTCTGAAACTCCTCCAATTTTCACTCCCTGAAACCTCCCCAAAAGGAGGTTATAGAAAGAATGGTAGACTTTATTCAATTCTGGTCTATTTAGAAGACCCAACTTGTACAGCATGCCTTGTGCTCGATATTTAACATCCGATTATGAAACTCACACACAAGAAACTACAGTTCATACTCTTTCCAATGGAAGTGGTACCACTTTATGTGTATTTTGTATGAAGAATTTATGACTATTGTACCCATAACACCTGTTTATTGATTAGCTTTAGGACTAGTCACAAACCCTATCTTCCACAGAGTGTATCTCCATAAGTATAGCAAATAAAGTGCTGAATTTTTTACTAGAAGTACCTTGACATGTCTTATAAATACCATAGAATTTTAACCATTGGAATCATTCTAGAAAAAATGTTATAGAAAAAATGGTAAGATGACCTAAAAATAACATACCTTAGAACACATCACCAAAAGACTTCATCTTCCCTTGAAATCTAACCTTCTTTACTTCTGATTTCCTCTGAAATTCAACTTGTATCAAATGAATGTATAATGATGTTTATTTATACCATTTATGTCAATTCCTTTTAACATTAGGGTCGACCTGACACTTTCTTATTTTGTAATTCTTTTCTTGAATTATTTTCAGGGCCTACATGTACTTCCTTCTTCAATTCACTTTGTCATCTTCAAAAATTCATTTCTCCTCAACCATGAGGATCCATCTGACATGACACATACCACCGGAAACAACATGATGTATACTATCCATCCATGGGTGTTGTATCTGCATGTGCATTTTCCTTCATGTCCAAATACCTTCATCAATTTTGCGGTCCATGTAGAATTCCTGTAGAAACCTCGATAGATCTAGAATTCTAGTTAAATTGAAAACAAACAATTTGTTGGTATTCAAGAGATGAGAGAAAGTTTTTTCTCCATAAATCAGAGAATTATGTTAATAAAAAATGAATATACATGAGCAACCATCCTCAAAAAGAAGAGAGGAGGTGAATATATAGAATTTCCAACATAGAAATTCTAGTGAAAAAAAGCTAGAAATAGCTAAAATAGGTGTCATAAGCTAAGGGAGACCACATAGTTCGACCTAGACCACTAAAGAAACATGTCACACACTCATTAATGTCCAAAATATTTAAGTGATGTGCATTATATCACTTAATCTCACTTAATTGACAAGAGAAGCAGTTCCAACTCACTTAACTGACCCGAAATAGTAGTTACTAATAATAGTAACGACAAAAATCATTAATTAAGGAATAAATATCTCACTCAAAGTGGAGGTGCACATTCCCCAATAATAGATGAGTTTTTCATGGGGAATTTGGAATAAATCAAGGATAAATCAAGAATAAATCAAGAAAAATCAAGAAAATCAAGAATCGAGAGTTGAGTCTTGATCTAAAACTAGCAGTTTTCCCTAAAATCTAGGGATGAGGTGCCTTTCTTCTCTATGTGGCCAAATTAGGTGAAATAAAGTGTAAATGAATGTATTAACCAAGATATAGGAGTCTAATATAGGTATAAACTAATGTAAGTTAGGATTATGCTCCAACACCCCCCCTTAAGCCTAACTGTAATGACAAAAAATTTGAGTCCCGACAACTTGGCCATTTTAGGTACTCATTACATAAAAGAATTCCTCATGAAAAGAGGAAAGAGGGAAAACCTCACGGGAACCCCCCCCCCCAAAAGAGGAAAAAAAATGTTGACTGGCCAAAAGTGACCTACTCAGTTGTCTCCACCACTCCAAGCATAGCTCTCAGTTCTGAAAATTTATTTTCAGCGAAGGACTTGGTGAAGATGTTTGCAACCTAAGAGTGTGACTTTGGATCTGAACCAAGTGACATATAGAAATGTATTGGCAGAAAATTTTCTATGGCATCCAGGGCTTGAGGAGCCCAAAAAAACTATGATCTAGTCCTTCTTGTATCTGCAGGATCACCGACTAGTTCACCCGCATCTTGCAAGGTTTTCTCTGCCCAAGTTGGAAATTGAGTTGCAATAGCCATGACCTTCTACCAATCCTATGTATCATACCTAAACGTCTGATCTGATGTCTTTTATGAAGTGCTCGAAGAAGTTTCTGACTCCTCCTCATCAATGACAACAAGCAGTTCCTCGACATGGTCTTCTGAAAAATCATGCAGTGATTCTTCTTCAAACTTCACACTTCCAGCTATAATGAACTTTTCAGTGTGAGATTCCAGCAATATATATCCTTTGACACCTTCAAGATATACAAAAAATATGCATTCAACACTTTGAGGCTCCAAATCCTTCCTCTTATTTCTCGGAATGTGAGTCCATGCTCGTAAACCAAAAATATGAAAGTGTGACACTTTCGGTTTCTTACCGGTCCAACATTCAAAAGGAGTGGTGCCTTTGAGTGATTTGTGAGGAAATCGGTTCTGAATATATGCTGCAAAATTAATAGCTTTATCCCATAGCTTGGGAGCTAATTATTTCGACTGGAGCATACAATTATCCATCTCTTTTAAGGACCGATTTTTCCTGTCCGCAACACCGTTCTGTTGTGGTGTATATGGCACTGTGGGTTGTAGTTGTATATTGATTGAAGGCTATGGGAGTAGGCCCGTAATTTACTGTGAATCATCCCAAGAGGTGAAGAAGCTCTCAATGTCTTCCATTTTTCAAAATTTTTCTCTGGATGCTTGCCAAGAATGCATCCTTGACATACACTACTTGTGAATTTAATAGTTGGCAATCCTTCTACCATGTTTTCCTTGCTGAGTTGATGCAAGTACTTATAGTTTAGATGGCCAAATATTTCATTCCATAACCTATTGATATCATTATATTAAGATAGAAATACATTTCTAATAGATTTAGGGACAAAGTGGGAGAAGAAATACAAATGAGAACTGTGATATGCAATTCCATGTGCAAGCTGTGAGCCTGTGGAAATGTCGGTAATCACTGCGGAGTCTGGAGTGAAATCCACCTTCCTTCCAGAGATGGAATGAGTGATCTGATATATTGAGAGAATATTTTCGGAAAGTGAGGGAACATGAAGCACATTTGTGAAGAAACCCCCTTCAAGATCAACAATTCCTTCTTCGCACACCTTTGCGGGTGTGGCATCTCCCAAGTAAATTGGGGATCTGGTGCTTTCTTCGATGGAGGAAAAATCATCTTTTGATGCAGCCATATGGTTTGATGCACTTGAATCAAGGATCCAAGATAATGGAGTGGATGAGACAGTCATTAAAGCATGACCATCTCGTGCTCTCCCTCCTGTTCTGTTATTATCTTTCTTTGCATTTTTGGGCACCGTGATATTGTGTTGTTGCAATTGCTTAGCCATCTCATCGATAGTCTTCCTCATGCAATTTTATTCAGGATGAAAAAATTTGGAAAAGTAGCTGCAAAGTGTTCTTTCCTTATTCTTCTTATTACCCTTAGGCTCAAAAGAGTTCTCTGAATATTGTGTGAATCTCTCCTTCTTCGATTCAGGAAATTTACCCGTTCCTTTTTTTCTTGTTTTTTCCACTACTCTTTGGAGCATCAGTAGCCACAAGTGCTTGGTTCTTGGAATGCTTGATGGCACCCATTTGGAATAAATTATCTTGATATTGATTCAATTCTACAATGAAATCATTTAATGGAGGCATTTTCCATTTTTCCTGAGTCAATTTAGATGCTTGAAGAGATGACACAAATACGAAATATTCAGGGCCTAATTTCGAGAGAATTGAAAGGATGAGTTGTTCTTCCCCTTTCGTGACTCCACATGAATTAATTTCAATGAGGAGGGATTTTAACTTGGTGAAGAATTATTGCAGGTTGCTGAAATGAATTGGACTTAGGGATATGAGTTCATTCTCCAGTTGATGCACTCTCATTGCATCCTGCTTACCGAATAGTCCTTCCAATGTGGTCCAGACCACATCGGGAGTAGTGGCTCCACTAAAATGAAAGAGGATATCTATGGAAATTTATAGGCATATAATCCCAATTGCTTCATCTAATTTATTGAAATACTTTATCTTCTCTGCTGTAGCAGTCGGTTCTTTCTCCGTTCCCATTGTTACCCGGTAAATCCGTTTGCTTCAGAGGAGCAGAGAGATCTCTGTCTTCCATTCGAAGTAATTGAAAGGATTTAGAATGAGTTTTGTGGGATGAGAGAGATGATATATTTCTTCTTTCTATGCCTCCTGATGATCTATACCTTCAAATAAAACTGTGTACAATCCACTAGATTCAATCTAGCTCTGATACCATGTAGAATTCCTGCAGAAACCTCGATAGATCTAGAATTCTAGTTAAATTGAACACAAACAATTTGTTGATATTCAAGAGATGAGAGAAATTTTTTTCTCCATAAATCAGGGAATTATATTAATAAAAAATGAATATACATGAGCAACCATCCTTAAAAATAAGAGAGAAGGTGAATATATAGAATTTCTAACATAGAAATTCTAGTAAAAAAAAGCTAGAAATAGCTAAAATAGGTGTCATAAGCTAAGGGAGACCACATAGTTTGACCTAGACCACTAAAGATACATGTCACACACTCATTAATTTCCACAAAAGTTAACTGATGTGCATTAGCTCACTTAAGCTCACTTAACTGATAAGAGAAGCAGTTCCAACTCACTTAACTGACCCGAAATAGTAGTTACTAATAATAGTAACGACAAAAATCATTAATTAAGGAATAAATCTCTCACTCAAAGAGGAGGTGCACATTCCCCAATAATAGATGAGTTTTTCATCGGGGAGTTGGAATAAATGAAGGATAAATCAAGAATAAATCAATAATAAATCAAGAAAATCAAGAACCGGGAGTTGAGTCTTGATCTAAAATTAGCAATTTTCCCCAAAATCTAGGGATGAGGCGCCCTTCTTATCTATGTGGCCAAATTAGGTGAAATAAAGTGTAAATGAATGTATTAACCAAGATCTAGGAGTCTAATCTAGGTATAAACTAATGTAAGTTAGGATTATGCTCCAACAGTCCAAAACCCATGACTAGGGTTGACATCAATGACAACAACCAATATTCCAACAAAGTACTCTAACATCTTAAGATTATTATTTGTATCAACTTACGAATTTAAGGTAATTACAGTGAAAAACATTAAAAAACCATACCCTTATGCAATGCTGGGTGATGACTTCGGAACAGAAACCACGGAGGAAGACCTCCAACTTGGTTACAAGTATGGTTATAAAGTTGTGGTTGATCATAGGAAAAACATGGGGCAGACACCAAGATCCAATTTGCGGGATAAGGTAAATAAAAATTAGTCCACATTAACCTTTCGTTACTTATAAAATACGTAAATGTTTGATATTGTCCATAATTTAATGTCTTACTTTGTTTTAATCAGGGGAGCAACACTGTCAACGAAATCATTAGTACTGAACAACATAGCATTCATAGTGAAAAGCAACCAGAAGATCATGGTGCTCCCCAGCAGCCCCATCCCAGTGAAGTGCATCGCCAAGATGTTCATGTGACTGAGGCCCATGATTGTAAAATGTCTATATATTAATCATATACTTAATAATTTTGTACTTATAAATTTTGACGTTTCAATGGCAAAGAATGTCATAGATGATCATCCTCGACCTGAAGATTAGGTGAACAGGCTGGAATCCATTCCAATGGTGCCTAGTAGAGGGCTAGATAAATAATTACATTCTAGAGTTTTTTTTTAATATTAATGAACTACTTCAATGATATTTAAAAATTGGCCATATAAATTTAGTATTTTTTATTTTTTTAGGTGATGGCCCCTCACAGCAGCATCCACTCCGTGGGTACGAGACCAAACATACTCGACATGAAAGGACTAAAACAACATCATCTGTTGATGAGCACCCAGTAAACGAAGACATGGACATGGATGATTTGCTTAAGAACTAGAAAGAAAAAAAGAAGACTAAAATAAATTCATGATGTCATGTAATAATTTTATAAGACAGTTAGATGTACATTATATAGCTAATAATATACACAAGGATATTTCTATGGCTTGTATATATCTGTGAATGTAATTTTGTTATACACTTAATGAAAAACAGCATTACAATTATTTTCATTGTGTCATGGACATGGTGTTGCTACTCAACATTGCCTCAAAGCCTACTCATTGATTCCTCTATTATATGTACAATGATTTTGAGCCTTCCACAAATCATTGTGAGCAGAAAAATAAGCCAAGGATAGGAACCCAAGGATTTCAATGTTAAGGTCTTGTGATTCCACAAGGTGGGATACAAAGAAGAATTGTTTCCATGCATAAACATGTTAAATACCTTGATTGAGAATGCGGATGTAACAAGTTGAACATTGAAATCATAGAGCGACGACATAATCGAGCAATATGGGTGGTCATAGATGTTTAGCTATTATTCAATCATTTATCCTTTTAATGTCTTTGAAAAATGCACGTTTGAAGGGTGGTCACCTCCACGACAAATTTAATTTCTAAAAGTTTTTTTTTAGTTGTTTGAAGAATATTCCATGTCCCGTAAGACTTTTTACACTCATTTATGGATTATGGACCTTATTTTCATCCCCTAATCATGTTCAGGGCCCGAAGACCCATCCCGGCTACACAAAAAATCCTAATGGAAACCCTTTCTCATTCATATGAAAAATATCCCCTTTAAAGGGATGATGTTGTAGTTAAAGGCCTTGATCATACTTTATGGATTAAGGACCCTATTTTCATCACCTAATCATGGTCAAGGCCCCAACATAAATCTCCACTACACAAAAAATCCCAATGGAAACTTCATCCAACCCATATGCAAAATATCCCCTTTAAATGTCTCATGTTGTAGTTCATGACTTTAAACATGGCCTATTAATCCAATAATATTTTTTCAAGGCCTAATTCCTTGGATTTATCTCCCAACCATGGTTAAATCCTTCATAGCCATCTTTGATACACAAAATATTATAACAATACCCGTATCTCACTCAAAGGTTCATGATTCCCTATAGACAACATGTTATGTGGTTTAGGGAATTGATTATGTCCCTTAATCCCTAAAGGATTCATAAATGACCCAAGGGACTTATTTTCCTCTCTTAAACATGGATAATTACTTAATGCACATGTCCCTAGTGCAAAATATTTAATAATGATACACATATTCAACTTGGAGGCCAAATATTTCCTCTAAAGCGATTATGTTGAAGGTGATGTTCATGGATATTGAGCCTTACAAATCCATTTATGGAATAAGGCCCTTATTGTCTTCCCTTTGTTATTGTAAATTCCTTGAGACCCATTCCTACTATGAAAAAAATCATTATTATACCAATATCCTACTTATCTGACAAAGATTCACTTTAAAGGAACTATGTTGTAGTTTGAGGCCTTGATCATGACCTATTAGATCAAGAATATTAACTTAGGT
The DNA here is from genome assembly GCA_032191745.1 of Picea mariana. Classification (NCBI taxonomy): domain Eukaryota; kingdom Viridiplantae; phylum Streptophyta; class Pinopsida; order Pinales; family Pinaceae; genus Picea; species Picea mariana. The sequence continues at coordinate 405,502 of JASDQU010104190.1, read as the reverse complement.
TCTAATTCCCTCGAATTGTGACCCAACCATGGTCAAGGCTCTAGTACCGATCTGATGCAGGAGCATCACCAACTCATCAAGTGAGCCAACACATCAAGCGGAGATCAGCTGAATAAACAAACCCAAATTTTTGAAGTGCTTTGGGATTGTAGCGCAAGTCTTTAATGAGCCGTTTATGAAGGCGCATCTGTATATTGTATTGGACCTTGAGCCTTTAAGCTCTTTTCCTTTGGTAGATAGTCGACATTTACTAGATTTAATGCTGGTAGATAGGATGTTTAAGTCTAGATTTGATAGTTTAGAGTCTGAGAGGGAAAACGGATATAGACACCCTCATTGTACCATTGTAACATGAGGATAGTAGGGAAGAATAGAGAAATCATTCAGGAGAAGAGAGGAGAAAGCAGAGAATATTGTATGAAGAACACCCATGTACAGGCATTTGAATTAATAGAAGGAAGCTTTGATTCAAACTCATGGTTTGTGTTGTTTTCTCTGTGTATCGATGTTATGCTCAGGAATGTTTGCTTTCTTGTTATGCATTTGCTTTGTATATGCTGTGCATGTGATTTAATGTTTCAAACTGAAGTCTGAAAGGGAGAGAGAGTGAGGTTCAATTGTTTCTCTATCTGATCCAGGAGATTCCTGCAAGGTGTGCAGTTGAATTTATCCACAAGGAGTGCGTTGATGAAGGTTCAGTAGTCTAACTCTTGTTGTCATTCACCCAGGAGTGGATTTGGGTTGTTTAAGCCATGCAAGGAGTGTGCAGGCTAAAGAAGAAGAAGTCTCAGTTGTGAATCTGAGAAGAAAGGAGATTGAAGATTGTTGTTGTAGGAGTGCGCAGAGTCGTAAGGATTCAACACTTGGGAAGTTGTTGAATGTTAGTGCAAGGAGTGTGCACAAGTTCCTCTGAAGAATCAGAGTGGAAAAGATTAGGAGGTATAGCACCTTCGTGACATTGTTAATGTAGAGCACAGGATATTTCCATGCCAAGAATTCCTCAAGAAGGGAGGAGAGGAATCGACGGTCAGGATTCGTAGAGGAGATTGACGAAATCCCATCAGTCGTTAGATCTCGAAAATTTGCGCAGGGTTTAAGTCCCAGCGAGCAGAGGAGGAGCCTTGGAGGAGTTATCGTGATATCAGGTTCATCGGGGTTTTACTGAACAAGAGAATCGAGATCTTGTAGTTCTCGAAATCCCGAGAAAGGATCTCAGCCGTTGATCCCGGCAGGACACGCGTTAGACATCCGGAGAAGACTTGGGGTTCATCTCATCGGAGAATCGGGGTTTCCGAGGACATAGAACTCTCGCATGTTGGAATCATGATCCGTGATTTCTCGACGGGAGTTTTGAACCATCCATCGCCGAGGACACGTGGCAGGAGATCTTGACGAGTCGACATTTGGAGCGTCGGAGTTTCCAGAGGCATAGAACTCTCGCATGTAGGAATCGCGATCCATGATTTCTCGATAGGATCAGAGTCGTCCAAACAATAGGGACACATGGAAGGAGATCCCGGAGAGTCAGAGTTCAGGATATCGGGGTTTCTGGAGTCGTGAAACTCTTGCACAATGAAATCATGATCCGTGATTTCTCGACACAGCCGGAGCCATTTGATTTGAGGGACGCGTGTCCGAGGATCTAAAAGAGTGGGGGTTTGGCATTTCGGGGTTTCTGCATGTAAAGGAATTGTTGCATTAGAAGTTGTGATTTTGCGATACCCGATGGAGTGATGAGGAAGTGGTGATGTGGAGGAGAGAGTTCACCTGTGCATTGGGGATCGACATTTCAGGATTCTCGGTGACGAGAAAATCATGCCAGGAGAAGTCGCGAAACTCTGAAACATGACAGTCCCATAGTCATAGCCAGGTGTCAACCCATATCGGGGTTCAGGACTTGGAAGGGTCTGTAAATTTGTGCAACAGAAGGAAGACAGGTGTCAAAGGGTCAACCCTCACAGGAGTCAACACCAAGTGGCATCAGGGATCGGAGGATCGGAGATCCCGAGAACGTAAGTTCTACACAGTCCAACTCCGTGAATTCTGAAACTCTGATAGGGGAAAGGATTGTGGTCTTGTGGACTAGCAGGTCACATGAGAAAGGAGTTAGCCAGAGGGAGATAAGGAGTGCAGAGAGTACCATCGGGGATCGGGAGTCTGGGATCCGTGAGGACAGTGGATTACGACAGCACAAGTGTCGATTTCATGACGGGGAAATTCCCGATAGGAGCAAGGAAAGCGTTTGGAGAATATTCATCGGGGTTCAGGTATTTGTAAGACCTGATCTCGTGAGTGCAGGACTCGCGATCACGCGAGGCCTGATTTCTCGATAGGACAACGGGAAACCATAAAGATCATTTTGTGGGTGTTGAGAACTCCTGATAAGGGGGTTTGAAGAGCATTTTAGTTCTTCGGGCCGTTCAAGGAGAAGGTCCTGTGGGAGAAGACGTGCCCTGGGTGGCGCGTTTGCACTAAGTGGTATCAGAGCGAGAAAATCTCATTGCTTTCTATAGCAAAGAAGAAAGGAAAATTTCACCATGCCGCCGAGGAGAGAAAGACAATCACCCGATCCAAAGGATAGGGAAAACCAGAGAGGCAGAGGGAGACAAGCACAAAATCCAGAAATGGAGAGGCAGATACGTGATCTCCGAGCGAGATTAGAAGATATGGAAGCAGCGCAGAGACGCACAGCCAATGATGGAGATCTAAGTGACTCCGAAGGCAAAGTTGAGGTTGAACAACAAGGAGAAGTTGTAGCCGAAGATGCAACCAATGCGTGATTAATTAAGGCTATCGCCCGAATGAGTTCAAAAACAAAGATGAAAATTCCAGCTTATGAAGGGAATCTGGATGCAGAAGAGCTTCTAGACTGGATTAGAGCTCTTGATACCTACTTCGATTATGAGGATATCGAAGAGGATAAAAAGGTTAGACATGCTGTCACACGATTGAAGGGACACACAACATTATGGTGGGACGAGCATCAAGAAGATAGATGTTCCAAAGGCAAGCAAAAGATCAAAAGCTGGGATCGAATGATTGCGAAGATGAAGGCAAAGTTCATCCCAAGGGATTATCAAATCACACTGTTTAGGAGAATGCAGAACCTGAGACAGAAGTTGATGAAAGTAAAGGAGTATACTGAGGAATTCTATAAGCTAAATATCAGAGCAGGTCATTGGGAGAGTGATGATGAAAAAGTTGCCAGGTATATGAATGGATTGAGATACGATATCTAGGATGAGATGAGTATGACAACCATCCGAACGGTGGAGGATGCGTATCAGATGGCATTGAATGCTGAAGAGAAGTTGAGCCGTAAGCCAGGATAGCGAGGCTGAGGTAGGAGCCAGCCAAAAGGTAAGTCAATTGCCCAAGATAGGTTTCAGAAATCCAAGGATGACTGGAAGAAGCCTCAGACTAGAACGAAAAGAGGTGGAAGTTCACGGTGAGGCCAACACGCTGAACAGTGAAGGCAACATACAGAACAGGGCGGAGGATACGCTGATAATAACACATTTCCTCATACCAGAGGTAGAGGAAGAGGCAGAGGTGGAGTCATCACATGCTTCACGTGTGGAAAGAATGGACACAAGGCAGTTGACTATCCAGATAGGAAGAAGGATGGAGGAGAAGCTCACATCACCGAGGCACAGAGGCGAGATGCTGAAGGAGAAGACGCAGAAGACGGAAGGTCATTGATGATGTGTAAGGTTCTCTTAACACCTGAGAAGGAGGTGGAGGACACAACTCAAAGAAACAGACTTTTCAGAACCACATGCAAGACCAAAGATAGGAAATGCAAGGTTATTGTGGATAGCGGTAGCATAAATAATCTTGTTTCAACCGAGATGGTGGAGAAACTGGAGTTGGAGACAACTGATCACTCGAGTCCATACAAAGTCTCATGGCTATAGAAGGGACATCAGGTAAATGTCACTAAACAGTGCTTAGTGGACATTAAAATAGGAGGATATAATGATAGGATTTTATGTGATGTTATTCCTATGGATGTATGTCATTTATTGCTGGGCAGACCATGGCAATATGACAGGAACGTAATTCATGATGGGAAGATGAATATGTATACTTTGGAGAAGAATGGAAGAACACATATGCTACTTCCAATTAAAGATAAAGAAGTAAAACCAGAACCAAGGAATATTGTACTTCTCATGAGTGGGAAGGAACTTCTGGCAGAAGTAAAGAAGAAGGAAGATCCACAATTCTTTGTGGTCAAGAAACCAAAAATTGTTTTGACCAGCACAAGAGTGGATGATTTGCCGGAAGAAATTCAGGAACTGCTGGAAGAATTTGCTGACATTGTGGTAGAAAAATTACCTCATTCGTTGCCACCGATGAGGAGCATAAGTCACCATATAGACCTCATACTAGGAGCCAGTTTGCCGAACAAAGCTACGTACAGGTTGACGTCGCAGGAGAACGAGGAAGTTAAAAGGCAGGTGCAAGAACTGTTGGATAAAGGACTGATCAGGGAAAGTTTAAGTCCGTGTGCCATTCCAATGGTACTGAGTCCAAAGAAAGATGGAGGTTGGAGAATGTGCACTGATTCTAGAGCCATTAACAAGATAACCATCAGGTATAGGTTTCTATTGCCATGGATGGATGACTTGNAATTTTTTTTCAAAGATTGATTTGAAAAGAGGATACCATCAGATTCGCATGAGGGAAGGCGATGAGTTGAAGATAGCCTTCAAGACAAACGAAGGGTTGTACGAGTGGCTAGTCATGCCGTTTGGCTTGACGAATGCACCGAGTACCTTCATGAGGTTAATGAATGAAGTGCTGAAGGAATTCATTGGTAAGTTTTTCATTGTTTATCTGGATGACATATTGATTTTCAGCAAAACAAAAGAAGAGCATCTGAAGCATTTAGCTGCAGTAATGAAGAAGCTATAGCAGGATAAGTTGTTTATCAACATGAGGAAATCTTCATTTATGAAGACATAACTCATTTACTTGGGATTTGTCATATCGGCGAATGAATTAAAGATGGATCCAAGTAAAGTGGAGGTAATTAAAAATTGGCCATCACCAAGAAATATTTTCGAGGTGAGAAGTTTTCATGGATTGGCTAGTTTCTACCAAAAATTCATCAGGAATTTCATTGGAATTAGTGCCGCAATGATGGATACTATCAAGAAAAGACATAAATATTTTCATTGGACTGAAGAGGCAGAGAAGAGCTTCAATCTGTTGAAGCGAAAGATCACGGAGCATCCGGTTTTGGTGTTGCCGGATTTTATGAAGGTGTTCCAGGTGAAATGTGACGCAAGTGGCTTTGCCATAGGAGCGGTCTTGAGCCAGGACGACCTACCTGTTGCATATTTCAGCGAGAAGCTRGATGAGGCAAAGGTGAAGTACTCCACGTATGATAAAGAATTATGCTATCATACAGGCGCTAAAGAAGTGGAGGCATTATTTGATTCCAAAAGAATTTGTTTTGTATAGTGATAATCATGCATTGCAGTTTGTAACTCAACAGGAGAAGTTGAATCAGAAACATGCTAATTGGGTAGAGTATATGCAGAATTTTACATTTGTAATTAAACACATTTCAGGTACTGCTAACAAAGTGGCTAACGCTTTGAGCAGGAAGTGTTTGTTGCTGCAGGAGTTCCGAATCAAAACATTGGGTTTTGAAAATCTTAGGGACATGTATGCAGGTGATGCAGATTTTGTAGAGGCATATGAAGCAGCTGAGAATCTAGTTCTCAGGGACAGAAGCCCATGGATAGATTATATGGTCCAAGAAGGATTGTTGTTTAGAGGCAACAAATTGTGCATTCCGAATTGCTCCATGAGGGAGAATCTATTAAAAGAAAAACACAGTAGTGGATTGGCAGGGCATTTTGGCCACGAAAAAACATTTGCAAAGCTGAATGAGTCATATTTTTGGCCGAGGATGCGAACAAATTTCAAGAAGTTTGTTGACAGGTGCAGAATTTGCCAGCATTCAAAGGGCAGGAAACATAATGCGGGATTCTATCAATCATTACCCATACCTGAGAGGCTGTGGAATGAAATCAGCATGGATTTTGTATTGGGATTACCTAGGACGCAAAGAGGACATGATTTGATATTTGTGGTGGTTGACAGGTTTTCCAAAATGGCACATTTTATCCCATGCCAGAAGACCAGCGATGTGACTCATATCGCAATTTTTTTTTTCAAGGAGGTCGTTAGACTACACAGTTTACCCAGAAGTATAATATCGGACAGGGATACGAAATTCATTGGACATTTCTAGAGGACACTCTGGAAGAAGATGGGAACTAATTTTATTTTTAGTTCTGCCTATCATCCTCAGATGGATGGGCAAACAGAGGTGGTAAATAGAAGTTTGGGATATTTATTAAGAAGCTTGGTGATATAGCACCACAATAGCTGGGACAATGTGTTGCCACAGGCAGAGTTTGCATACAACGAATTAGTGAACAGGAGCATAGGAAAAAGTCCATTTGAGATTGTATATGGTAGGCAACCAAGAGGAGTATCTAAACTGAGGGATTCAGAACAGATAATAACTAAGAGCGCAAGCACTGAAGGATTCACAGAGACGATGGAAGAACTTCACAGCAGGGTGAAGGAGCGATTGTTGGAATCAAACCAAGAATATAAGCGCAGAGTGGATCAACATTGGAGACAACTTCAGTTCAAAGTTGGTGATCTAGTTTTGGAACATCTGGGGAAGGAAAGGTTCCCAAGGGGAACATACAACAAGCTGAAAATGAAGAAAATTGGGCCATGCAAAGTCCTAAAGAAATTGGGAGAAAACACTTATGAAATTGAGTTGCCAAGTGAGATTGGAATATCTCTGACATTCAATGTCTCATACTTATATCCCTATAAGGCTAAGGAAGCAGGAGCTGGAGGTGATGAACAACTAGAGGTCCAGTGGCAGAAGTAGATGCTGATTGTAGAGAAGCCACATATGGAGCATATACTTGATAAGAGGGTGAGAAAAAAGACCAGGGAGAAGCAATACTTCGAGTATCTGGTCAAATGGAAGAACCACCCAGTAGAAGATGCTAGCTGGGACACTGAAGAAGAGATACAAAAGCATGGACAAACCGTGCAGGAGCTCATGGACAGGAGCCCATGAAAATTTTCAAGCCGAGGAGTATGATGCAGGAGCATCGCCAACTCATCAAGCGAGCCAGCACATCAAGCGCAGATCAACTGGATAAACAAACCCAAATTTTTGAAGTGCTTTGGGATTGTAGCGAAAGTCTTTAATGAGCCATTTATGAAGGCACATCTGTATATTGTATTGGACCTTGAGCTTTTAAGCTCTCATCCTTTGGTATATAGTCGGCATTTACTAGATTTAATGCTGCTAGATAGGATGTTTAAGTCTAGATTTGATAGTTTAGAGTCTGAGAGGGAAAACGGATATAGACACCCTCATTGTACCATTGTAACATGAGGATAGTAGGGAAGAATAGAGAAAGCATTCAGGAGAAGAGAGGAGCAAGCAGAGAATATTGTATGAAGAACACCCATGTATAGGCATTTGAATTAATAGAAGGAAGCTTTGATTCAAACTCATGGTTTGTGTTGTTTTCTCTGTGTATCGATGTTATGCTCATAAATGTTTGCTTTCTTGTTATGCATTTGCTTTGTATATGCTGTGCATGTGATTTCATGTTTCAAACTGAAGTCTGAAAGGGGGAGAGAGTGAGGTTCAATTGTTTCTCTATTTGAGCTAGGAGATTCCTGCAAGGTGTGCAGTTGAATTCATCCACAAGAAGTGTGTTGATGAAGGTTCAGTAGTCTAACTCTTGTTCTCATTCACCCAGGAGTGGATTTGGGTTGTTGAAGCCATGTAAGGAGTGCGCAGGCTGAAGAAGAAGAAGTCTCAGTTGTGAATCTGAGAAGAAAGGAGATTGAAGACTACTGCTGTAGGAGTGCACAGAGTCAGAAGGATTCAACACTTGGGAAGTTGTTGAATGTTGAGTGCAAGGAGTGCGCGCAAGTTCCTCTGAAGAATCAGAGTGGAAAAGATCAAGAGGTATATCACCTTTGTGACATTGTTAACGTAGAGCATAGGATATTTCCGTGCTAAGAAGTCCTCAAGAAGGGAGGAGAGGAATCGACGGTCAGGATTCATAGAGGAGATTGATGAAATCCCGTCAGCCATTAGATCTCAGAAAGTTGCACAGGGTTTAAGTCCCGACGAGCAGAGGAGGAGTCCCGAAGGAGTTATCAGGATATCAGGTTCATTGGGGTTTTACTGAACAAGAGAATCGAGACCTTGTAGTTCTCGAAATCCTGAGAAAGGATCTCAGCCATTGATCCCGGGAGGAAACGCGTCAGACATCCGGAG
>JASDQU010104190.1:363122-396059 GCA_032191745.1 Picea mariana | reverse complement strand
AAATTTGATGGCTCAGACCCCACTGGTTGGGTCACACAAATGGAACATTATTTCTCTCTCTACAACATTACAGATGACTTGGCCAAACTCCGGTATGGTGTTCTCCATCTAGATCAAGAACGCTGGCAATGGTGGCAATGGAGAAAAAATTCCCGTCAAGGATATATTGCTTGGACCCAATTTGTTGTTGAGCTTTATGAATTCTTTGACACTGACACCAACCATTTGGGCTATTTGACGAAATTGAAGCAATCCGACACAGTCGAAGACTTCATAGTTGCATTTGAGCATCTGGCTTTTCGAACAGAGGGCATGACTAATGCTTTCTTTCGAGAGTGTTTTATCAGTGGCCTCAAGGAGGAGATTAGGGCCCATGTCCTCATGGCTTGACCTACTACTTGGGTGGAGGCTACCAAAAAAGATAAAGAAGCCCAACAAATTGTTTCCTCTCAAAACCGTAAGCCTTCCTTTATCCCGCGCCCTAAACCAGTAAATCCCACTACTCCCTCCGCCCCATTAAAAATCCAAAAATTGACCAGGGCTGAAATGGTTGAATGCCAACTCAAAGGCCTCTGTTATAGTTGTGATGAAAAATATTTCCCAGGCCACAAATGTAAGGAAAAAAATCTCTTTATGTCCATCTCTGAGGATATTCAATAAGAAGATGATGACACTCCCCCTGTGCCCGAGTCACCAGAAATCCCTGACATAATCCTTCCATCCGACACTCCTGAAGTGGAACCTATCATTTCCCTCAATGCTCTCATCGGCTTCTCTGCCCCCCAAACCCTCAAGTTAATCAGTTACATCGAGCAAATAAAGGTCATCATTCCGGTTGATAGTGGCAGCACCCACAATTTTATTCATCGCCGCATTGCCCAAGAAACCCATTGCTACATCCATGCTGTCAACAATTTCCAAATCATGATTGCCAATGGTGGTTCTATGAAATGTGGTGGGCACTGTGAAAATGTGCATCTCCAAATAGGCGACTACCACCTCAAATCCCATATGTTTGCGATTGACATGGGAGGTTGCGACATTGCGTTGGGTGCAGACTGGCTAAGGACTTTGGGTCCCATTCTCATGGATTTTCATAACTTAACCATGCAATTCGACCAAGGAGGCCACCAATATAAATTTCGAGGCATCACTGTTGGTTCACCTGAGATCATCAGTTCTCATCGCATGGAAAAACTACTCAAAAAAGGTCATTCGGGTGTCATTGCCCAACTCCATGCCATACAATCCACAGAGACACCACCAGTGCCCCAAGACCTCCAAGCCCTCCTTTCTAAACATCAAACAGTATTTTCAACTCCCCACGGACTCCCCCCTTCCCATGGTGTCCATGATCATTCCATTCCCCTTGTCCCAGGAAGCCTTCCCCCCAATATACTTCCATATCGCCACCCCTTTGCACAAAAAAATGAAATTGAAAAAATGGTCCAGGAACTCCTTACTGCCGGAGTCATCCATCCTAGTATGAGCCCTTACTCCTCTCCGGTCATCATGGTATTGAAGAAAGAAGGTTCTTGGAGAATGTGTCCTGACTTCCGTGCTCTCAACAAACTAACCATCAAAGACAAATTTCCCATTCCTGTCATTGATGACCTTTTGGATGAATTGAGTGGCGCCCAATTCTTTACTAAACTTGATCTTCGCTCGGGCTATCACTAGATATGCATGAAATAGGCCGACATTCCCAAGACAACCTTTCATACTCATTCCCAAGACAACTTTTTGGTCATTCCCTTTGGCTTGTGTAATGCCCCCTCCACCTTCCAGAGCCTCATGAACCATGTCTTCCGCCCTTTTCTCCGTCATTTTGTCTTAGTTTTCTTTTATGATATCCTCATATATAGCAAAACTTGGACAGACCATCTTAATCATGTGGATCAAGTTCTCCGCCTACTCTCTCATCACCAACTTTTCCTAAAACAGTCCAAATGTTCTTTTGGCGCCTCCAAAGTAGAATACTTGGGTCATCTAGTGGGAAAGGATGGCGTAAGGGTGGACTCAAGAAAGATTGAAGCTATGCAAGACTGACCACACCTAAAGACCCTCAAAATATTGCATGGATTTTTGGGCCTCACATGGGTATTACCACAAGTTCGTTAAGAACTATGGAAAGATTGCAGCACCTCTCACAACTCTCCTCAAAAAGAACTCTTTCACTTGGACTCCAGCAGCTGCTCAATCTTTTCAAACCTTGAAGACAGCCATGTGCACCACTCCGGTTCTGGCCCTTCGTGACTTCACAAAGACTTTTGTGTTGGAATGTGACGCCTCAGGAAAAGGAATTGGTGCTGTCCTTATGCAAGAGGGTCGACCTTTGGCCTTCACTAGAAAGAAACTGTCTGAAAAGAATCTGGGCAAACCCATTTATGAAAAATAAATGTTGGCGATTCTGCATGCTGTTGAGTTGCGGCGTCCGTATCTCTTGGGGCAATGCTTCCAAATTAAGATAGACCACCAAAGCCTCAAGTAGTTTCTGGAACAACGCATTTCCTACCAGGAACAACAAAAATGGGTGACTAAGCTCTTTGGTTATGACTATGAGATCATTTACAAGAAGGGAAAATACAATGTTGTGGTGGATGCACTGTCTCGAAAATATGAAGATGAAGGATCTCTTTTTTCTCTTTCCTTCATTGTACCTGATTGGCTCCAAGCTATGCGCCAGGAATGGCTTCAAGATCCCAAAAGTTCGCATATGATCCAGCAACTGTAGAACAAGGCTCTGGCTCCCCTAGGATACTCCTGGCTCCAGGATGAGCTTCGATATAAAGGTCGCTTGTATTTAAGTAAACAATCCAAGCTCAAATCCAAGTTGCTTTCTAAGCTTCATGCTACACCCACAGCCGGGCACTCAGGGTTCACCAAAACATATGACCGAGTCAAACGCTCTTTTTTCTGGGAGGGTATGAAACAAGACATCTGTAAGTTTATCGCTGAATGTGAGGTGTGTCAACGCAACAAGGGAGAAACAGTCAAATCCCCAGGCACCCTCCAACCACTTCCGATTCCCCCTGCTATTTGGAAGGATATCTCTATGGATTTTATTACAGGCCTACCCAAATCGGGGAATAAATCAGTCATAATAGTGGTGGTATATTGCCTCTCCAAGTATGCTCATTTCTGCACTCTTTCCCACCCATTTACTGCATCCACGGTGGCTCAAATTTTCATGGACCAGGTATTCAAGCTACATGGCATGCCGCACTCTATTGTTTCTGATAGAGACCCAACGTTCACAAGCAATTTTTGGCAAGAATTGTTTAAGCTACAAGGCACACAATTGCATCTCAGCTCAGCTTATCATCCCCAAATGGATGGTCAAATGGAAGTTGTCAACAAGTGTTTGGAAACATATCTGAGGTGCTTTGCCTCTGAAAAACAACACTAGTGGGTTCAATGGTTACCCCTCGCCGAATGGTGGTACAACACTACATACCATACAACCACTCGCATGACTCCCTTTGAAGCAGTATATGGACAGAAGCCACCTTCAGTTCTCTCATACTTACCAAGTACCTCGAAGGTCCAGGCAGTTGACCAAACACTTACCATTCGAGAGGACATCCTTCATACCCTTAAAGAGAACTTGGTCATGGCACAGAATAGAATGAAGCAGCAGCCAGATCAAGGTTGTTCTGAATGTCAATTTGCAGAAGGGATCAGGTGTTTCTGAGACTGCAACCATATAAGCAAACTTCCCTCAAGGCCGAGCATTTTCAGAAGCTAGCACCCAAATTCTATGGCCCATACACAGTTCTCAAGCATGTGGGACAAGTCGCATATTAGTTAGCTCTGCCCAGTCAGTCGAAGATACACCCTGTTTTTCATGTTTCATGCTTGAAGAAGGTGATTGGAACCAAGTGCCAAATTCAAACTAACCTTCCAGAGTTAGCTGAAGAAGGATCCATTTGGCTATAGCCAGAAGCAATTTTGGACCAGCGTGAGCATTTCCTATGTCAGAGAACCATCAAGGAAGTTATAGTACAGTGAAAAGGCATGACTCCAGCAGATGCCACTTGGGAACCAGCTACCATTCTACAGCAGTTTCCACATCTCAAGCCTTGGAGACAAGGCTGTTTTTAAGGGGGTGGACATGTTAAGGTCCTAACCCGCACATAGGTAGATCAATGTATTCGGATGTAATAAAGTCCAATATTAATAAGGCCTTTCAATAAAATAGAATAAGGCATATGTAAGAAGACCTAATAGAAGCTTCCGCTTCTAGAAGGATCTTCCTCTAGATGCTTCTCTTAATAGACATATTTAGTATAAATAAGAGGTGAAGGTATGAGAACCCTAGCTTGGAGATTATTGTAACAGAGCACTGCTCTACTAGAGTTTTCCCCCTTGAAGAGGCCTGTGAACATTGCTATCTGAATCAAAGTGTTATTTCTGTTGCTATTGCGTATATCATTTCTGTTTATTGTGAATATTATGCTGGATATTTTACTCTCATTCTGACATTTCTAGTATTTCATTTATGTTCTGCATATTTTATATATCTGGTATCTTGCATCGGGGATCGGCATTTCAAGATTCTCGGTGACGAGAAAATCATGCCAGGAGAAGTCGCAAAACTTCGAAACACAACGGTCCCAGAGTCATAGCCAGGTGTCAACCCATATCGGGGTTCGAGACTTGGAAGGGTTTGTGAATTTGTGCAACAGAAGGAAGACAGGTGTCAAAGGGTCAACGCTCGCAGGAGTCAATGCCAAGTGGCATCGGGGATCGGACGATTGGAGATCCTGAGAATGTAAGTTCTACACACTCCAACTCCACGAATTCCGAAACTCCGATAGGGGAAAGGACCGTGGTCTTGTCGACTAGCAGGTCACATGAGAAAGGAGTTAGCCAGAGGGAGATAAGGAGTGCAAAGAGTACCATCAGGGATCGGGAGTAGGGGATCCATGAGGACAGTGTATTACGACAGCGCAAGTGTCGATTTCCTGACGGGGAAATTCCCGATAGGAGCAAGGAAAGCGTTTGGAGAATATTCATCGGGGTTCAGGTATTTGTAAGACCCAATCTCATGAGTGCAGGACTCGCGATCACGCGAGGCCCGATTTCTCTATAGGACAATGGGAAACCATAAAGAGCATTATGTGGGTGTTGAGAACTCCCGATAAGGGGGTTTGAAGAGCATTTTAGTTCTTCGGGCCGTTCAAGGAGAAGGTCCTGTGGAAGCAGACGTGACCTGGGTGGCGTGTTTGCACCACCATCCCTAATGCATAAAACATTATAATGGCATCCACATACCACTCTAATGATAATGATATCTTATATAGGGCATGTTTTATATAAATTAATACAAAATCCCATCCTTGGTAAAAAATTTCTCCTAATGGCATATGTATCCCAATTGGTGGCTAAATATCCCCCTTGAAGGATGAATGGAATGGTTTAAGACCCCATTTTATCCCATGAGTCCTCAAATATTCATTTAGTTGATATGTCTCTTCTTTTCACTACTTTGCCATGGTCAAGACACCAAGATCCATCCTTGGTATGAAAAAACTACTATAGGCACCCATATCCCATTTTGAGATCAAAGATCCTTTTTAGAGGTCCTGTGTGGTGATTTGATTCAATGTTCATGGAAAATATCCTTAAAATATTTATATATGACTTGAATCCCTTTATTTTCTCCCCTTGTCATGGTTATTACCCCTAGACCTATCCTTGGTGCATGAAACCACCTAACGTCGCACATATCCCAATTGGAGGCCAAATATCCCCTTGAAAGAAACTTTGTAGTGGTTCAAGGACATGTGCATGGTTCATGAGAATTAAAATTTTCATTTAGATCTTAAGACCCTTTATTTTATTGCATGACCATGGTCACAGTCTCCAAATCCATCCAATGCATCTAAATTTTTCTAATATTTCCCAAATATCATTCATATGTTAAATATTATAATCCCTAAAATACTAATTTAGATCATACAACCCTTGTTTTCCTTCATTGACCATGGTCAAAGCCTTGAGATCCATGCCTGGTATGCAAATTATCTTAATGATGCCTATATCCCACCAATATGCCAATGATTTGAATTTTTATGGTGGGTTGAGTCCTTTTTCATGGACTAGGGACCTAGAAGCTTCATTTACAACCAAATCTGTGAGATCCATATCTTTTATGTAAAGCCTCCTAAAAGTACCAATATCACGCTCAAGGACAAAGTTAATTTCTAAAAGTTTTTTTTTAGTTGTTTGAAGAATATTCCATGTCCCATAAGACTAGTTACACTCATTTATGGATTACGGACCTTATTTTCATCCCCTAATCATGGTTAGGGCCCGAAGACCCATCCCAGCTACATAAAAAATCCTAATGAAAACCCTTTCTCATTCATATGAAAAATATCCCCTTTAAAGGGATGATGTTTTAGTTAAAGGCCTTGATCATACTTTATGGATTAAGGACCCTATTTTCATCACCTAATCATGGTCAAGGCCCCAACATAAATCCCTACTACACAAAAAATCCTAATGAAAACTTCATCCAACCTGTATGCAAAACATCCCGTTTAAATGTATCATGTTGTAGTTCATGGCTTTAATCATGGCCTATTAACCCAATAATATTATTTCAAGTCCAAATTCCTTGGATTTATCCCCCAACCATGGTTAAATACTTCATATCCATCTTTGATACACAAAATATTATAACAATATCCATATCTCACTCAAAGGTTCATGATTCCCTATAGACAACATGTTATGTTGCATATCTTCATGATTCATAGTATTCTTTGGATTATATTTCATATCTTCATTTACTTTATTCCCTTCCCTTCTTCTAGGAAAAACCCCTTTGCAACGCACTGCAAATCAAGTGCCAACTCTCTTGTCTGTTGAACCTCAAAGCACCAATTCTGATACCATGTAGAAATTTTATCTCAGATATATACTAAGTCATAAACATATTTCAACCTCCTATAAAGATTCAAAAATAAATCATAAATACTATATGATAGAGATATGAAACTAAAATAGCAGTGGAAATAATAATGAACAACAAAGTAATCACTCCATATAACACTAGTAATTTATGGGCAATGGCCCTGGAAAATACCCAACTTGGGAAAACTTGTTCAAGGAGAGTTTTCTTATTGAGCTCAGAGAAATTTCATATTAGAGTTTACAACAAGTAATCAACAACAAAAATTCTTGAAAAATGTGCCAACAAACCTCCTCGATTTATGTGCTAAAAAAAACACAAAACAATCCCCATTTTATGCAATGTACAGTCCTTTTAACAACAAATAAAATCTTGATATATGTGCACATTAGCAATATTGTTCTACACTAATTTCATACATCCAATCAATTAGAAATGTTTCCATCCTCTTGCCTCAATTTTTGTGCCTCTATGTTGTTGTACAACCTCTAAATAGTGATGTACAATTTCCCTTTTCACTGCTATCAACTCAACATTTAATGTTGTAATTTCTTGAAAAATGTGCCCTCTTCTCCTCTTGAAAATCATGCCCTCCTTAAGTTCTATGAACCCTCTCCTTCCTTGTAAATCAAGCCCCTCCTCTAGCTGTACGAACCTCCCTCTTTCCTTTGGAGAGTGCACCCTCCTCTTGTTGTTACTCTCACTTCTCCATGAGCTCAATCTCTTTCTTGAGAAAAGTGACTCTTCACCTTCCTTCTCAAGCTCTCCTCAAAGTGTGTGCCCTCTCTCCCTTAAGTGAAGCCTTTATGCAATTTACAATGTGTACTCCTTTCAAACTTGTTCTCCCAATGAGATTTATGGTCAAGATCTAATCTTGCCCTCATGAGATCAATGGTCACGAATTAATCATTCGTTGAGGTCACTTAAGTCACTAAAGTGATCGACAACCTCATAAATTCACTTTTACACATTAAAAATTAAAATCTCAACTTAACTTTATAAAATCATTTTATAAAGTCACTAGGGAGAAATGTGCTTGGTCACTTTCGCATGCTGGGCACTGCCTATGCGGAAGTACCTCAAAGCCACCAAATCTAACATAAAGTGCATATAACAAAGCATTATATGTTTTATTACCTAAATTGTTGTCAAGTGACTATATAATAGAAGTGAATAAGTGGAGGGATATTTCATGGCACTTGTTTGTTTATGTGCTCATACCCATGTATACATATATACTTACCTATATGCATAAGCATTGCACAACCTTTAAGAAGAATAATATTTATTTATTGGGCATAGACTTAGTCTTGGCCTTGAAATATTTTGAAGGCAAAAGTGAAATGTTATTTTAGTAGTGCTTCATTGGCGGTGTTGAAAATCATGACATGGTCTTACCAAGGTTGAACTAAAATTGCCTAGCCTTGCCTAATAGGTAAACATGAACCCCACATGCAAAGGCTAGGCAA
The DNA here is from genome assembly GCA_032191745.1 of Picea mariana. NCBI lineage: Eukaryota > Viridiplantae > Streptophyta > Pinopsida > Pinales > Pinaceae > Picea > Picea mariana. The sequence goes on along the minus strand of JASDQU010104190.1, from coordinate 387,668 downwards.
TTTTAGTTTAACCTTGGTAAGACCATTTACCAAGGAGAAAGGGATTAGACAGGGTTTTGGAGGGAAAAAAAGACCTTGAACTCCTCTAATGAAACCCTAAAGGCATACAACTCATTTTCTCATTTATTCTTAAGTGATTGTGTTTCAATCTATAGTGTGACTGTGAACAAGGAAACTTGTTTTAGTGGGGCTTACTATAATACCTTCAATCACATGCTTTGATATCTCCTAAGATACATTCACACTCTCATGCTTAAAGATAAAATGAAGGAAACAAAATAAATGATACTCAAGGTTGGAGACATCGTCTATTTTGAGTTTATGATTATGTCATGATTTATGTAGTACAATAGTTGAATTATTGAACTTGTTATTATTTGATGGATTCCAAACTATTTGAAATTTTGATTTATGGTTCAGTTTTTGAACACATTTCAAGTGCCAAATTTTATATTATCATATTTGACGAGATGAATTGATGGATAAACTATTGTTTTATAGATTTATGGACGAAAATGTCATATTATTTTTTTTGCATAAAATTTCTTGTATTTTGAGAGTTTTTTTTAATTAAATTTGATTTTAATTTTCAATTTAGAGTTTTGACAAGTCTTGTTGAGTCGTCAAGTTTTGCCCAGTCCCAAGTTGGCCAAGTTTTTGTTGAGTCTAAGTCTCACAACCTTGGTTTGAAGAAATGTTGTGAGACATGTTGAAGGATTGTGAGTTTGTTGGGTCAACGCTGAAATGAATAACCAGTGAAAACTTGTTGTGAAACTTTCCTATTAATGAAACTTGCCAAAACATGTTGAACTCGACTCAAACTTGTTAGACTTGTTGAAACCTGACAAAACTTGCCCATTAAGAATAGGTGGATCCCACATGGAATTGACTTGGAGAAAAGGCCAAAATGTGTTTTTTGGAGGGAGAAATGTGAGCAGGAACACATCAAAGGAAACTCTAAAGGCATATAACCCAAAAATAAGATGCATTTCACTCATTTGGTCATTTTATCTTCATTGATTTGAGTTTTCAGTTGGATTGTGAACACTGAAACGTTTTTCAGCAGGTTGTGTTATTCTTGTTTGGGGTTCAGTTGGAGTCTTGAGAACACTTGTATTTGTGGTTTGGAGACCGAATAGGAGGTGGAGAGCCAAGATACCTACATGTTAGATCTTCAGTTTCAATTGCATTCCGATTTTGAATAAAGTATTCTAATTTTCAGCAAAATTGATTTCGGAGATTTCATCTTCATTTTTAATTCAGGGATCAACCTACACTATTATACTCTTCTCTTCTTTGTATTGAATCTTGACTAACCATGGCTCCTAAGTCCAAAATGTGGTTTTAAAAAGCATGAGAACATGCCTTCAAACTTGAATCGAATGATGACAAGAATCTCAAGTGCAAACACTATAACCACAGTATGAAAGGGGGGGGGCACAAACAACCTGAAACACCACCTAGAATGAATTCGTTGCAAATATTTCATAGTCCCATGCAAGATATTTGATTTATGTTTAAGTTTTTGAGGCTAATTTTAAGTGCCGGATTTTTTGTTGTCATATTTGATGAGATGAATTGATGGAAAACCTATCATTTTATAGATTTTAAGGATGGAAATGTCATTAATATTTTTTCTGCACAAAATTTTCTGTATTCTGAGTGTTGTTTCTATTTGAAGAGTTTTTAATTGATTTTTACTGAGTTGCCAAGTTTTTCCATATCCCAAAATCGTTGACTTTTCATCAATCCCAAGTCTCACAACCTTGGTTTGATGTGAGTTTAAGTTGGGTGGTTGGTGTGCATTGTAGTCAAAGCATGGAAACAATATAATGGGATTGACATATATTGGTCTTAGGGATAAAGAAATATTAGGAACAAAAAATACCACTCTCCAAAATGAATGGAATCATATCCATATAAGCTTTGATATTAAGAAAAGTTCATTCATATTATAATGAGAATAATATTTATTAAAAATGAAACCTTCTTTTAGAGAAAAATGTACAATGAATTCAAGATGACCAAATAAAGAGGATGGCAACACTTTAACAAGATAATGCTTGTCAAGAAAAATATTGTTTGAACTAACAAGAAATTTGACAATTATAGAATTGATTTCAGCTTTTGTTGATTACACCATGTAAACCAATTGCCCTTAGTATATATCTAGAAGGAAAATCCATGGGGTAAGTAAGAGTTATTGTCCAAATACTCAAAATAACATGCTCAATCAATATACACAATGTACACCAAATGTGAGTGTGGAGCATAACTTCCTTACAGTTAGGAATAAATTCCTCCAAATAGCCCAAATACATCCATATATCCAAATCATATGTTCAAATGTTTCACATATGCATTCAATCTAATTACATATACATTTAACCCCATCTATACCCCCCATTGGGTCATAACATAAGTATCCCCATTCAAAAAACTATCCTAAAAGATTTGTGGCTAAATATTTTTCATGTGATGAAACCAAGTAATCGAGTTACTTATATTTATGCTCTCATACAAGATGATTATTCATCCATCCATATTTAGTTATTTTCAGTGTCATTATTTGATAGCTTTCTTTCCTTTGATTCCTTAAATATTTGATAATATCTTGTCGCATAATTGTTCCTTGATGCCCTATTCCATTAATATCCTTGACTTTACCATCTTCTTCCTTGGTAACATTGATGTGGAACCAAATCTGATGGAGTAAAAGAGTAAAATCTCTCTTTAACTCTTCTATCAAAAATAATTTTCATCTTATTTTGATATTCTTGGAATCTCTCATTCACTTGTTCTTTGGTCTGTTGCACCTTAATTATCTGATAAACTCTTCTAATAAGATCATTAAGCTCTTCATTTGCATTCTGTATTAATATTAATATTAAAATGGTAATATTAAATCAAATAAATTTTTAATTTTTATTTTGTTTTTAAATAAATATTGTTCGTCGCACTTGCGACGAAAACTTAAATAACTGTGACAATTTTGCAATATAAACAACAAAAGTTGTTTCCGCACTTGTGACGAAAACTTAAATAGCTACGATAGTTTTTAAATACAAACAACAAAATTTGTTGTCGCAAGTGCAACGACAACTTAAATAGTTGTGACAGTTTTTGTATGTAAACAACAAAAAGTTGTTGTCACAATTGCGGTGACAACTTAAATAGCTGTGATAGTTTTTCTATGTAAACAATGAAATTTGTTGTCACAAAGTTCATCACAATTGAGACAGAAATGTTGGTTTCACATTTTTTCCTAAATTATCGTATTGGCAACGATATTTCTTTTTTGTCACAATTGTGATAAGTTTCCTAGGGGCGTCTCTCTTGTGACATTTATTCAATTTCGTCACAATTTCCATGTGAAACAAAACCACATTTCAAAGAGCCCATATTCGTCGCAAATTCCATGACATAACGCCGCAAGAGCGTCGAAATAGCTGTCGCAAAATGACCCAAATTTGCTAGTGAATTCGTCATCGAGCCTTGACAATTTCTCATTGATCGCTTTGGCCTAGAAACCCTGCACGTATTTTTCTTCAAATTTTCATTCCAAAAGCCTCATTGAGTTCTGACAAGTATCTATTCATCAATTTTTTCTCAGAATTCTTATGATCACTAGCCCATATGACATGCGTTGCAAAAAATAACAATTTTTTATCATTTCTCCTAGATTTGGAGTTTTTATATATTTCCATATTTTCAAATAAAAAAAAATACATTTTTATTTGTTACCCTAGCCAAAAGGGTGGTGTGTGCTCAAGTGATTAACCATTTATCCTAAGTCGAACCTATCTACCAAATCTATTGCATATACCTAATTCCACAAACAATACACAACACTAAGCCAATGCACAAGTGCCAAACCAAGACACCAAGGAGAGTCCATTATGTGCTCAATGTGTTGAGAAGGTATGGGAACATTGGCACTTTTAAAAGCCATATATCATCTCTTGGCCAATGATGTGTGATTATTTCCAATGGTTATTAAAAATGCAATACACAACATTGTTTTCAAAACTTATACCTGTGTGACATTTCGCCAAAGTTTTTTGTTTTTCCCGCATGTTAAACAAATGTAAAATGATGAATGTACCCATGGGATAGCTCATTGCCCAGACGTTCGAATCCCATGTGATATGGACACTATGATTTTGTCTAGGTTTTGATTCAAGCCATGTTTATCAGATACCTTCCAAAGGTTGGAGAAGCTCCAATGTTGATTGATTTTTTATTATAAGTTCCACGTGTTATGCTATTGTTTAGATTTCCCATTGTCTAATCTCCATGAAGGGTAAATCAAATGATGAATGCCAAATGATGACAGGTGTGAAGGTGTATCTATTTTTAAGGAGAACAAGAGGGTGCAGAGTTTATTTGAGGATTTTTTGGATGTTGATCCACCACCTCTACCTATGATCTCCATCGATCTAATATAGAAGATATGCCAATACACAAATCCTATCACCAAGCATCATGACCAAGAGCCGAGAACAACTGTCATTAGCAAAAGAAAAGGGTTAGATGCTACATGCAACAAATTAAAGATCATGCTTATGTGAATGGAGACTTTCCTAAAGCAGATTATTTTATTCACGGGGGAAAAGTATTATATCCCCTAAATAAACATCAGAGAGTTGTATCTATGCATCAATGTCATGTTATCGTAATCATGTAGCTACTCGCATAGCTATTTGGAAAAGTGACAGAAGCACTTGCAGATTGTAAGCATGAAATGACCATTGATCCAAACTTTCTCAGATTTCAAAATAGAGCTGTCAATTGTCATATTTCCCTTGGAGAGAGTGAGGTAGTAGTTGCACTGTACAACGGGTGCTTACTCTTGGTGAAAGATATGATGAACCTAAAAATAACAACAGAAGCTTTTGAAGGTGTGAGAAAGGCACATCAAGGATCCATTCTTTTGCAAACAATGATAATCAGGTCATGCATGAGGAAAGAGGTGAATAACCATGCTTATAGTCACTTTTAGTGAAGAATCGAAGAGATAAAGTGCAATGGGTGACAGACAAAGGAATTTATGCACTTTTGGGAAGTTGAAAAACCTTGAAAATACTAGGAAATCACTGCTTCTTCCTATAAGTACTTGATTTCCCCGATTGTAGTGTCTGTGTGAATTGTTGACATTGGATTCCAATTGAATTTTTCAGCAGTGCACACAGGTTCCATTAAATAGGATGTGATCTCTTTGTTTTTATTGTTGTCCCAAGTCTTCATGTAGCTTTAATCATTTTAGGATTCTGTAGATAGAATGCAAAGAGAATGGCAAGAAACCTGGAGTTGTCCTGAAAGAATTTGAGCATGTTAAAAAAATTCACATATATGATAGTGAAAAATGAGAAAGAAGGAATGTGATATTATGCAGATCACTTTCTTCAATATCAATATAAATATAAGCTTAAGAGGATCTACTATTGTCATCTGAGAAGGTAAATAAATTGAAACATGTGTTGGAAGTTCTAGTGAGTATGTCATTATTGTTACTTTTTCTCTAATAAGTCTTACAGACATTAAAGGATATAGTTTGAGATAAAGTGTAATTTATCATGGTCAATATGATTTAGTCAAATTGGAGGAGCTAAGTACACAAAGTGGCAACCAAGATGCATAAGGTGCACAAAATAATATATAACAGAGCAAAGCATGCCCTAGATTTGATTTTTTACAGAGGATGGTAATACACAGTTTGCAACAATTTGTATTAGATATGCAGTTGGAGACAATTATATTAGTTGGAGAAACTTGGTCTTGAACTATTACATATTTTTCATTCTTTTCTCAGCCTTAAAAAGCATTGCAAAGCTACTCAAGAAAATCAACAGTTAAAAGAGATTTCCAGAAATCTATTGAAAGTTCGCTATAGAATCTACTGTAGAATGTCATATGAATTACTAAGGTGCTACATAATGTGCTATGAATTCATGAGGTGCTACATAATGTTCTAAGAATTCCTGAGGCGCTTCAGAATGTGCTACCCATTTCTGTTCTAGAGGTTTCAAAGAAGCAGTGGTTGCCATGGGTCAATAGGGAGCATGCCAGTTGTTACAAGGTAAATTATGAGCTGGAGGTCCACCTGCCAAAGGGAAAATCACTCAAAAAAGGACAATTCATAATCATAAAGTAATGTTATGGGCATGGCCAGTATGACCCTTGTTTTTATCATTTAGTTATATTCTTTTATCCACAAGTTGCCTTTTCCATTTTTGAGGGAAGAGGATTTGAGGTGAGGGAGGTTATTCGAATGAGATTGTTGTCACTGACATAAAGTAATATAGATATACTATTGTAAGTCTGACAAAGGGTTAGAATGAGCTAGGGGGAAGGTGTAATGATCCCAAGCCAATTTTTTTGCTTGAAATCACTAACTACCACTGACGTGTTTGATGTCCAGGTGGCTATTGAAGTGTTCCAGTTATTTAAATGGTGTTTATACAAGATTCATCCAGCACATGCAAGATCACAACATATTCAAGATATAGAAAACACAAGCATAGATCTGACCTTTATTATAAGAAGCATGAATTAGATACAATAGAAAGAGAAGATCTGGAATAATCCTCAGATGGCCCCAGTAGATAATAGATATGAGCTGCTACAAAATGCTCCCGCTAATACAAAACAAGCCTCCAAAGGCTGAATAAGAAATGAAGGTCAATACAAACAGATCTGAGCCATATGAATGCCAACACCTCACACTAAAGGATGCCACGCTCCAGTAAAAGGATGAAACCCTCAATAAATCAGCCTTATTGAAGGAAGACTCCAAATGATCCCAAACTCTGCCAACAGATAGATCAGGGTGATAGGATCTCCCTCCTGAAGTCTCAGGCCAAAATGCTAAGGCCAACCCCTCCAAATATTGAATCCTCTAATGAAGTTGCGTCCTCCTAGAACCTTGGAACCCTAGATAACTCAGCCCTATTGAAGGAGGCCTCCAAATGCTCTAAAACTTTCCAGGGAATATAGATCAGGCTATGGAAACCTAGTGGGAGAAGTTTCAGATCTAGATTCTAGGTAGATCTCCCTAGATCTGAGAAATATTGAATCACAAGATGTCCTCCTAGCCTCAAAGTCATCCCAAATTGTAGCTAAAGATATGATGATGATAAATCTTCAAAGAAACCCTCAAAGTGATGGTTGAGCACCTGCAAGTAAAACCCAAGTGTTGGAATGCCCAACGTCTCTCTTGATCAACTGGATCGAACTCTCCTTTATATGATGATGAACCCTTGCTAGAAACTCATGAACAGTACGACCCTGTTGCTTTTATGAATCTATTGGTGGATATGTGATAAGTGTAGAATGGTGTGGGTGGAGTCTTTCATCCCCGATACTAAGCTTTGGAACAAGGTGAGTGGATCTTTCACCACTGAGTTTATCATAAGGGTTTGTAATAGCAACCCCCCCAAACTGTATGCTCAAGAGAAATAACAAGAAAATACAAAAATCCAGAATGCCTCATAGGTGTGCCCCAGCCTTCTATTTATACTTTTTCTTCAATTTCTCTGTTGAGTTAGATTAACTCCCAGGGTTAACTCTTCCAGCACTTCTATTATTTCATTGAGTTATCTTTTACTCCTTTTTACCTTTTCCTCAAGTCAACTTAAGAATATAACCTTAGTCTAGTTGACCTTCTTCCCTTAGTGTGAGACTATGGCCTAGTGGGGATGCTTAAGCCACTGAGTCTCCTCAATACCTCTTCATCAAGAGGTGGGGGACATTACAGTCTCCCCTGCTAGAAATTACATGTACTCAAGCAATTCCAAACATGTTTCTCTCACCACTTGTTCATTTTCCCATGTGGCATCATCAACGGGTAGATCTTTCCATATGATCAGGTACTCCTTGATGCTTCTATTCCTGAGCTTCTTTTCTCAGAACTCCAATATCTCCTTTGGAATCAAAACGAGTTGTTTGTCTTCATCCATGGGAGGTAATACCTCAATGGGTGTGATGTGTTGGCCTATGGCTTTCTTAAGGCATGAGACATGGAAGACGTTGTGTATTCTGCTACCCTATGGAAGCTCCAGCTCATAAGCTATATCTTCTTGCTGACTCTCTAGGGCCCAAAGAAACATGGGTGTAGCTTCTCTGCTCCACTTCTCTTTATGGAAGCCTACCTATATGGATCCTTAGATAGACTAAGTCACCAACCTCAAAAGCACGGTCAATTCGATGCTTGTCTGCTTGGACCTTTTGTTGGTTCTGTGCTCTCTGTAGATGATCCTTTAGCTCCCTGAGAATGTCTTGGCTCTACTGTATCCAATCCTATACCATGGTTCCCGACTGTCACCAAAAGAAATCTCCACAAAAGATAAAGGTTCATAGCTATACAAGGCCCTGAATGGTGACATGCCTATGGACACGTGTTGGGTGGTGTTGTAGAAATACTCTCCCAAGTGAAACCATCTGGCCCACGCTTTTTGTTGCCCACGCTTTTTTCTCCAATAGGTATTTGAGACTGTTATGATTTGACTTGACCACAAACCGTACACCTACCAATTATTGCCGGAATTTGGCTAGTGTGTGCATGATAGCCAACATTTCTTTGTCATAAATGTTGTAGAATAGTTCAGGACCCTTGAGTTTCTGACTCTCATAGGAAAGAGGATGCCTATTCTACATCAGTACAGCCCCTATCCCTTCTCATGAGCCATCACACTCCAAGGTAAAAGGTAGGTTGAAATATAGAAGGTCTAGGACTGGGCACGTACTCATTACCTTCTTCATCTTGTCCATCATCATTTGAGCCTCCTCATTCCACTTGAAGGCTGGTTTCTTAGTCAAATCAATCAAAGGTGCACACAGCTGAGAAAATCCCTTGACAAATTTCCTGTAGTACTTGCACATGCCCATAAATCCTCTCAATTCTGTGAGTGTCTTAGGAGTAGGCCACTCCATGATGGATTTTATTTTCTCCTAATGTACCTGTACCCCCTTTGCTCCAATGATGTGCCCCAAGTAAAGCACCTCTGTCATTCCAAACTCACATTTGGACTCCTTAGAGTATAGTGATTTTTCCTCCATGATTGTCAAAATTTGATCCACATGTCTGAGATGATCCTCCCACATCTTGCTGTAAATGAACAAGTCATCAAAAAATACCAACAAATGCTTCCTCAATTGCCTATTGAACACATGGTTCATACAAGATTGGAATGTAGTTGGGGTGTTGGTTAACCCAAAGGGCATCACCAAAAACTCATAGTGGTCTTAATGACATCTAAAGGTTGTTTTTGAGATGTCCTCCTCCCTCATCTTGATCTGATGATAGCCAGAATGAAGGTCAATCTTTGTGAAGTAGACAACTCCATGCAACTCATCTAGCAGCCCATCAATCCTTGGTATCGGATACCTATTTTTGATGGTCTTTTTATTCAAGGCCCTGAAGTCAATGCACATATTCATAGTGCCATATTTCTTCTTCATCAGCACTACTAAAGAAGCAAAAGGGCTAGTGCTTGGTCTGATGTACCCCATGTCCAAGAGTTCCTTGATGGCCTTCTCTATCTCATCTTTGTACTTCTTTGGGTGTCTATATGGTGTGGTAATGACTGGTTTGGCTCTTTCCTCTAGCTCAATCATGTGCTCAAACCCCCTATCTGGTGGTACCCCTAGGGGAATCAGTCCAAACACCTTGTGGTGCTTGTCAAGGATTTATTTGATCTATGGGGTGTAGTGAACCTTGCCCTGCTCATCCATACGTGATGAAATCATGCATTCTACTGCGTACACTATCTTGTCTCTTTGGAAGATGGCCTCCATCCTCTTGGCCATGACCATCTTTGCATCATTCCCTATCATGCCCCTGAGCACTATCTTTCTTCCACCCTCCTCTATGAATGACATATCCATGGTCTTGTAGTTGGTGGTGATAGGTCCCAATGTGCTTAGCCACTAAACACCAAGGATGATGTTGGTATCCGGAAGGTCCATAACATAGACGCCCTGTACTAGCTCATGCCTACCCAAGGTAAGATTCATGCCAGGGATGTATTTGTCACAAGGCATAGTGACTCCATATTCTACCTCCACCTTGAACCCTTAAAACTCTACTGTGGGTATGTGCCTCCTTTTCAACAATGCTAAATCAATGAAGTTATGAGAAGCTCCCCCATCAATCAAAACCGATACCTTCTGTCCTTGCAAGACCCCCCTCATCTGGAAGGTGTTATACTTGGGCACTCCACTGATAGATGTTAAGGTAGCCATATAGTCCTATCCTACCTATCCTATGATCTCTTCTTCCACTGCCTCAATCGTTTCAGCCTCAATGTTCTGTATCTGTCTGATATCCTCCTCCTCCTCGTTGTCAGAAGTGACCTCTATGTAGTGCACTTGACCATGGCCCATGCATTTGTGTGCTGGGTTCCATGGTTCTTTGCAAGTGAAGCAAGGTTGCTTCCTTCTTAGATCCCTCCTGGTGTTCTCATCCACTCTATCACGACCCCTGTCGAAACYCMTTGGGTCACGTCCTCCCTGGTTCATTGGAGGACTTTGATCTCTTCCACCATTGTTAAGAGGTGGTCTGGGTATTAATTTTGGCTTAGAAGCTGGCCCCAAATCCCTTTCCTTCTAGATATCCTCCTGTAGGTTGGTAGGCTTGAAATCCTTTACCCAACCCTTCAAGGGTTCCATCAACCACTCAATAAAGAGAATCATGAGTGTGGTTGTAGAAATGTCTTGCACCATCACTGCCAAACTCTAAAATTATTCAATATATGCCTCAGTCATGCCAGTTTGCTTGATCTGTGTGAGATCTCAGAAGTGTAGCTCAAGATCCCCTTGATCAAACCTATCAATGAGCCTCTGAGTAAATTATGAGTAGGATACTATTTGAATGTGGCCTAGTGTGGTGAGTCCATGATACCACTAATCATGATCTTTTCCATCCAAGTACATAGTGGAAAACTTGATGGCTTCCATATCTCTCATGGGGTTAAGTAGCATGTAGGTATCTAGCTTTTGCACCCATGCTTGTGTTGTCATCTTGGCCGTACCATCAAAGTATGGAATCTCTATCTTCCTTGCTTTTTGTTCAAACTCAAAGCTGCTCCTGTGGTTTGACCTAGGCTTATTTCCAAACTTGAGTTGGCAATACTGATCCAGGGACATCTGCTTTTGAATCATCATATCCAACCCGTAGTACTCCTTGGTACATCTCACCATTTGTTCAACAAAATCATCTACCTATTCCTGTTTCACTTGCTCATCTATGAATGTGGACATGTATGGCCTCGAGTTAGCCCTTCTACCTAGATGTTGGCCTAGCTATTCATCTGTGAACGTGGGAATGTATGGCCTAAGGTTGGCCCTGCTACCCATTTGTCCATTGGACATGCCTCTTCCTTGACTTCCTTCATGTTTGAGAGCTTTCTCTGGGTTATATTTGATCTCACCATGGAATCCACTGGATCCACTAGCCACCTTATTCCCATATGTCTCAGGGTCCTTCCCTTGATGAGTCATTTTCATCAAAAGATTAGTTATTGGGGATTGGTTCTTTTCAATCTTCCTTAGATTCTCATCAACCTTCTTCAAGGTTTCAGTGATTTCGGCTGGTCCCCTTAGGTTGGTTTCCTAGTTCTCCTATAAATGGTGGACCAAGTTTCCCTCTATGAGATTTATGGTCTGCTGGAACTTGTCAAATTCGGCTGCCAAGAAGGCCAAGCCTTGAGGCTCATGGCCATCCCCTGACCCTTCCATTTCAGCCTCTATTTCACTGGTTGGTTTCTTCCTTGTACCCATAAAGATTCCACTCTACCTTTGCATGTGCCGATCCCTCCACAGGTTTGGAGGATCAAAGCTCTGATACCACTGTAATGATCCGAAGCCAATTTTTTTTCTTGAAATCACTAACTACCACTGACATGTTTGATGTGCAGGTGGTTATTGAAGTGTTCCGGTTATTTAAATGGAGTTTATACAAGATTCATCCAACACATGCAAGATCACAACATATTCAAGATATAGAAAACACAAGCATAGATCTGACCTTTATTATAAGAAGAATGAATCAGATACAATAAAAAGAGAAGATCTGGAATAATCCTTAGATGACCCCAGTAGATAATAGATATGAGTTGCTACAAAATTCTCCTGCTAATACAAAACAAGCCTCCAAAGGCTGGATAAGAAATGAAGGTCAATACAAACAGATCTGAGCCGTATGAATGCCAACACCTCACGTTGAAGGATGCCACGCTCCAGTAGAAGGATGAAACCCTCAATAAATCGGACCTGATGAGGGAAGACTCCAAATGAGCCCAAACTCTTCCAACTGATAGATCAAGGTGATAGGATCTCCCTCCTGAAGTCTCAGGCCAAAATGCTAAGGCCAAATCCTCCAAATACTGAATCCTCTAACGAAGTTGCGCCCTCCTGGAAGCCTGGAGCCCTAGATAACTCAACCCTGATGAAGGAGGCCTCCAAATGCTCTAAAATTCTTTAGGAATATAGATTGGGAAATGGAAACCCTATGGGAGAAGTTTCAGATCCAGATTCTAGGTAGATCTCCCTAGATCTAAGAAATATTGAATCACAGGATGTCCTCCTAGCCTCAAAGTCGTCCCAAACTGTAGCTGAAGATACGATGATGATAACTATTCAAAGAAACCCTCAAAGTGATGGTTGAGCACCTACAAGTAAAACCCAAGTGTTGGAATGCCCGACGTCTCTCCTGATCAGATGGATCAAAATCTCCTTTAGATGATGATGCACCCTTGCTGGAAACTCCTGAACAGTACGACCTTGCTTCTTTTCTGAATCTATTGGTGGATATGTGATAAGTTTAGAATGGTGTGGGTGGAGTCTTTCATCCCCAAGACCAATCTTTGGAACAATGTGAGTGGATCTTTCACCACTAAGTTTATCACAAGGGTTTGTAACAGCAACCCCCCCAAACTATATGCTTAAGAGCAATAACAAGCAAATACCAAAATCCAGAATGCCTCATAGGTGTGCCCCAACCTTCTATTTATACTATTTCTCTGTTGAGTTAGATTAACTCTCAGGGTTAACTCTTCCAGCGCTTCTATTGTTTCATTGAGTTATCTTTTACTCCTTTTTACCTTTTCCTCAAGTCAACTTAAGAATATAGCCTTAGTCTAGTTGACCTTCTCCCCTTAGTGTGAGACTATGGCCTAGTGAGGATGCCTAAGCCACCGAGTCTCCTCAATACCTCTTCATCAAGGGGTGGGGGACATTATAGAAGGGGGATTTGGACCCAGAGGAATTCAGAGTGGTTATCACTATGCTCTTTTCTTTTCTCTGTATTTGTTCAGACTTGTGATTCCTTATCAATGGAGATCAATTTCCTTTTATTTTCTGTCTTTCTTTGTTTATTAATATTAACAAGTGATTGATTTACTCTTGTTCTTATTCATACGGTGATTGAATAAGGTTTTATTCTTTGAATTGGTGATGAAGAACTTGTTAATACAAATATTTTCACTGTTAATTTATTGTCATAAGTGTTGGAAGTATCTGGGATAGTTTCAAACCACAATTTTCCTTTTTCTCATTCTTTTATCAAACCTTTCGTCTGATCTAAAGTTGCTAAGGCCACTTTTGATGAAGGATATGGTTGGGAATGTGTAAAGTAGATGAATTTGAATGTCCTTATGGTCAAATCCCTATGACTTTACATCTTATCTTTTAATATTAAATTTGAATTCTTTGCATGTTACCAAGATCACCTGATTACAATCTAGGGTGACTCTTGGAGCGATAACATAAATGGCGTCATTGTTGGGGAACGAAGTGTGAATCTAACTTCCCTGGAGGAATGACATAGATCAAACTCTTGATGGTAGAGAAGAGAGGGATACATAAAATTGACTGCAATCATCTACCTGGTGACTCCACTGGGGAGGATCCTGTTGACAGAAAGATGACCATAGGAAAGAGGATGACCAGGTATCAACTCATGAGATTTCTTCATGAAATTTTCTTGTTCTTTATAAACTCATTTTTTATTTTCCCTTCACATATAAAGAGGATCATCTTGTGCTTTGTTTATTCTTATGAGCATCAACCTTCGTTTATATATCCATCCTTTCTAGAAGAAAATTTGTAGCATGCTTGTGTTGTTGAGGTTGTTCCTGAAACTTCATTTCATCCTATCGAGAAGAATGTGGTTTGTATATCCATCCCTCTCGAACATACTCAGGTTTGTGACCATGAGAATGATTAAAGTAATTCAAATCCTTCTCTAATATCATTATATTCAGTTATTGTTAAGCCTTTTCATCATCTTGTTAATCCTCATGTTAATGACATTGCTTTTCAAACTAGAATCAAAATGAATATGTTTAAACCTTTAAGGCTTCAATATAATATTCATCCTTATCCTCTTGATTGCCTTGAGTATATTCCCTAGTTTTTGGGAGAGGATAATGTTACAACTAAGAGCCACTTGGGCGTCTTCGATAATTTTATTGATCGGTTTGAGATTATACATGATGATGTTATTATGAGGTTGTTCTCCAAATATTTGTTTAGAGATGATGTTTTATGGTTTAAGAGTTTGAGAGTTGATTCCTTTTGTTCTTGGATCAAGTTAGTCAATGATATTTCATAGTGTTGGGGTGAGAACAAGTCTTTTGATTTGTACCTCATTGATTTTTATGTTTTGAGGAGAGGGGAGGAAGAAGCTTTGTCCATCTTTAACAAGATGTTCTACATTGTTTATCATAGCATGCCTTTGGAGATCCAACCTCTAGAGACTGCTGCCATGGTTTTCTATTTTGTGGCTCAATATCCATACCTTGTCCTTCTCCTGAGAGAAAGGAAATATTCATCCTTAAGAATCTTATTTGAAGATGCTCAAGAAATTGAGGAGAACATCTATTCTTCTAGGAGGATCTGATATCCAGCTTACTTTGAAAATCTACATGCATACGAGCAAGAAAAATGTTAGTATGTTTTAGATTCTGAGCAACAAGGCTGTAAGTATATTTCATATTGGGAACCAGATTCATCAGTCTTTGCAGATTTTTCTATGGACAGGTATGCATGCCAAGCTTATGATCAATTTTCAAACCATGTTGAGCATATAGTAACTAATGATTGCATATATGATTACATGTTTCTAGCTGATCATAATCAATATGCTTTAAACCTTGTTTTATCATCATCTTGTGATCATTATTCTAAAGAGAGAGTTGTTGCTACTAATGATCAAGATATGATCAAAAGGGAACTAGAAGGTTATCAATTTTCAAGAAAATAGGTAATCATGGATGATCAATTGTCTTCTTTAGATCAATATGCTTCTGATCTTGATTTCAAGGATCTAGTTGCAACCTTGATTGATCCGAAAAGATCTATTATTGACAATGGTTGAGTTTTAAAACATGAGTTAATTAACCATTTAGGAATTGAATGAAAGAGGAAGAATTAAATATCCATCATGGAAGACATATAGAAATATACATATATTTAAATAACCATGAAGAACAAGAAACAATAAACACCAAAGTGATAATGGAGTTCGACAATCTTGCTTATGTCTCTGGGCCTTTGTTTCAGTGAGTGAGGTTTTCTTATTTCTATTTGAAGCTTCAAATTTACATCATAAAAGTGCCAATGAATTAAAAAAATGAGCTAGATATGTTCTTCTAGATCTCAAGAACCTATCAAAACTGACGGCATTGAAAATGGATGAACGAAGTTCTCAGAAATGGCCCACAAAGGTACTCTCCTTAATAGCTTCCCTCCATAAAAATGGATTTTCCTCAACAAATAATCAACATTTTCTTGATCTAAATCTCCCCCCATGGCTTCAAGAACCTTTGGTTTATATAGGATTGAAGTTGGAAACAAATTCCCATCTTCCCCCCAAGATCTGTCCTCACAAAGGGCCCAAGATCCTCCAAAAATGGATTAAATCTCCCAAAACTGGTTAAAAATCCATCAAAAATATTAATACATAGTTAACAAACCCAAAATTAGGTAATATGTAGGTGCAACCTCCCAAAATTTGTGCCCTTGGTCACTTGTGTGCCTCCATGTGCCCCTGGGCTAGGTTGGCACTAGTCCTTAGCCCTTAGCTCTCGACCCTTGGTCACAGGTTTGTTCATGTGCCCTGGACTAAAGCATCCATGCACTCTGAATAGTTAGTTAGCCCCTATTTCTTAGTGCCTTAGTTGGCGGGCTAGCTTGGCCAACCAGGAACTATCCACATTATTCCACGCTAAATTTAGAGGTCTAGTTATATGGTAGGTCGTATGGTTATGTGCCCGGGCTACAATTCAACATAATCCGTGCCAACAATCAATGATGTGGACACATGGAAATGGTCTTATGAATATGCTGGGGGCTGGAGCATATACCATAACCACGTGCTAATATATATAGAGTAGTGTCCCGTAGTAAAGGTTCTATGGTAGCGCCGAGGGTTGAGGCCTAGCCCTAGCCCTATTCTTTTTTGTTTGAACATACTATACAACTTAACTATAAATTTTCAACCATATGGTATAAGCACTACCATGGGTGCGTTGGTAGTCCGGCCCTACCACGACGTCGCCTAGACCATAGGTCACAGGTTTGAATATGGTGGAATCACATGAAACCCTCAACAATAACATCAATCTATTCTCTATTCTATGTTTTTGTATCCTCTGTGCATCAACTCCATCCACTTTGCAATGTCTCTGCATGCACTTTACAGTGTCACTATTCTACACTTTTACTGCATCTCTTCCTCATAAATGCATAGCTGACTCACAGTCCACCTTCAATTCTCTATTTTTCATCTTTCTGTCAAGTCAAGTCCTATTCCTAATCATCACGAAAAATCTTCATCATCCCTGGTAGTACACTCAATGCGTTCATCTTCAGTGGGATTACCCTAATTTTATCTAGTAGAAACCATCAGTGGTTTCTGGAAGTTATAATCAGTTCATCTCTAGTATTTACTGAGAGAACCTTCATGCGCTCATCCCTTTGGTGCTTTTTCCTTTCTTGAGAAAACTACACAGTGGGAATTTATCTTTTCTATCTAAGCCCCTTCCTTTCACATGACCATCGACAGTGACCGTATGCCTAACCAATAGTCATTTTGTGATTTCCCATTTCGGGTGATCAACTGCGAGTCACCTTGGTTTCCCCGACTCATGAAACTCTGAAATGGATCCTAGCACGATTGGCTCCTTCTCTTTTCTCCCGCTGATGTGACCACTAGCTATGACCAGGGGCCAAGCACGAGGGTGCTTCACAATTTTGCATATCGTGACCTCCTACTGTGAGTTGCTTCCAAACTCATGATATGCAAAAATCTGAAATGGAGACTAGCAACGCTAGCTCCTCTCTTAACCTTAATCAATGTGACCATGGCCATGACCACATGCCTAAGTTTAGAAACTATGCTTGTCAGATCCATGGTCCAGATCTCTCTGTGGTTCAATGGTTGAGATCTCCTTTTTGCATTTCGTGACTTCGCATTTTGTGACTTTGCATTTCAGATATCTTGTTACGACTTGCCTCGATTCTCCCAACTTGTGAAGTTCAAAATACTCCATATCATATCAACGATCTAGATATTTCCCCCTGATTTACGACTATGATCAAATCACGGTTTCACATTTCGCAACTTCAAAGGTTAGAGCACCTCATTTCTTTGACTCCTAATTTCCCGATACCTTCTCTAGATAAATGACCCACGATCTTCCATATTTCAATGGTCTATATCTCTTCTTCGAGAACTCTAACTTTTTTTTTCGTCGTGCCAGATAAATAGTCCACAATCCTTAGTGATTTGACAGTCCAGATCATTTCATGAATTCACATTTCGCGAGTTCCTCCAACACGCACCTTTGACTTCTCTAGTTTGCGATTCAGCAAAATTCTAATCGCTCGCCATGTGTCCTCTGGCTCCAATGGCTAGGATTTATCTGTGATCCAGCTTTGATTTGGATAAAATCCAATGAATCTCCATCTTTTCTTATCCTGTCCTTCCATTTATTTAAATATGACGATTGACGAAAACTCGGTGATTGAGATCTCAAATATCAACCCTTTCTTATCTTGTCCTTCCACTTAATGTGATCCAACAGTCGTCACTCCTCTCATGGTCTCATGACCCATATCTTATTGTGATTTTGTGTTTCGCAAAGTTGGAGGACTACACTCCTTTGATCTCTCAATTTTCAATCTAGCGATTCTACTCATCTGCTGCCACGTGTGATAATGAGAAGTTTGACATCAATGGAAACAATGAAAATTGGTCAGAAAACTCCCCCTTTGACATTTATGGAAAACTTAAACCTGTTCTCCCCCATTTTGCATTGATGGAAAAGGATCAATCATACTCCTCCTATCATAAATTCCAAGAAATACCAAGAGTAGATCACATGTACAATAGCTAAAACAACATCAAGTCCCCCTATCAAAAAGAAATGAATCTGCGCAAACCATAACCAACCGAGAAAATTTATTTTAGAGGGGACAAAACTCTAATAATAGAGCTGAACAATGCACCATGGAAACCTGCAATCCTGAGTATAAGGAAAGTGAAATATAATTGCAGAAGGAAAACCCCCAATTGATCCCTGAGACTTCAAATTGCATTTTAGGTAAGGGCTTAGTAAAGATATCAGCAATTTGATCTTTCGTACCAACATACTCCAACTTAATGACATTATTCAAAACTTGCTCTTAGATAAAATGAAATTTAATAGGAATATGTTTCATTTTGGAATGCATAACTGGGTTTTTAGAGATACTAATGGCATTGGTGTTGTCACAGAAAATAGGAATGGGAGCATCATAATGAATGTGTATTTCTGATAACATTTGTTTCATCTAGAGAACCTAAGTGCAACAATTTGTAGTTGCAATGTATTCTACCTCAGCAGTAGAAAGGGAAACTGTTGATTGTTTCTTGCTAGATCAACTCACCAGACATCCTCCAAGATAGAATGTTGCTCCACTAGTACTCTTCCTATCATCAACACAACCTGCCCAATTAGCATTAGTGAAAGCATACAAATAAAGTTGATTACCCTTAGGATACCATAAACCATACTCTATCGTTCCCTTAAGATATCTGAGGATCCTTTTGACTGGAAGTAAATGAGAAGCTTTAGGAGAGGCCTAAAACCTATAAACTTGACAAACTACATGCATAACATCGGGCCTTGTGGTTGTAACATATAGAAGATTGTCAATCATATATCTGTACATTGTCTAATCAACCTTTTCAGAATTATCATTTTGACTTAACTTACATCCAGTAACCATGGGAGTTCCAATTGGTTTACAATCCTGTATTTGAAATTTCTTGAGCATTTCATGGATATATTTAGTTTGAGAAATGAAAATAACTTCATGAGATTGAGTGATTTGAAGACCTAAGAAAAATTTCATTTCACCAAGCATGGACATCTCAAACTCATTATGCATACTTTTAGAAAACTGTTGGCTAAGTTGATCATTATCACTCCCAAAAATAATATCATCTACATAAATCTCAACAATGACCAAGCTATCATGTTCTTCTTTAATATAAACATTATTGTCATTTTTGCCTTTTTTGTATCCTTACTGCCTTAAGTATTTATCAAGCCTGGAATATTAAGCTCTTGGAGCTTGATTTAGCCCATTCAAAACCTTTTTCAACCTGTAAACATGATTTTTTGTTTCTTTCACCTAAAAGCGATTTGGTTGTTCCATGTATACTTCTTCCTCTAATTCACCATTTAAAAGTGCATATTTTACATCCATTTGATAAACTTTGATGTGCTTGGAACTAGCAGAAGCCAAAATTAGCCTAATGGATTCCATTCTTGCAACATGAGCATAAGTTTATCCACAATCTATGCCTTCTACCTGTGCATACCCTTTACAAACCAGTCTAGCTTTATTTCTAGTCACCTTACCTGCTTCATCCAACTTATTTCTGAAGTCCCATTTAGCCCCAATAACATTCTTATTTAAAGGTCTAGGAACCAATTTCCATGTCTCATTCTTTTCTATTTGACTAATCTCTTCTTTCATTGCTTTCATATAGTATTCATCATTGATTTCTTCTTCAACATTCTTGGGTTCAAACAAAGAGAGTAATGATACATGTTTGTTATTTGAGCTATATTCTTGCCTTTTGCTTCTAGTTTCAACACCTGCATATATATCACCAATGATATTCTCTTCAGGATGATTTCTTTGTACTCTTTTGTTTGGAGCCTTAGATGGAGTTGACCCTTGCACCAAAGTAGGAATCAAATTTTCATTGTTAACTGATTTGGTTTCCTCTATATCACTTGATTTTGCTTCCATTTTTAGTTTGTCATATATTTCATATGTTTGGTGATCTTTCTGTTCAATTTTGGATTTTAAAAATGAAGATTCATCAAATTTAAAATCTATCTCTTCAACAACTTTCTTCAATTTGAAATTGTAGAACTTATAATCTTTTCTTGAGCATGAATATCCAACTAAAATACCTTCATCAATTCTATAATCCAACTTTCCAATATTTTTATCAAGTTTCTTTATGTAACACTTACTACCAAAGATTCTAAAGTGTTTTACACTTGTTGGCCTACCTTTCCATAACTGATGAGGTGTTTTTTCATAGTTATTTCTCAACAAGCTTCTATTCAGAATATCAACAGAAGTATGGACAACTTGAGGCCAAAGTATGTTACTCAGTTTAGATTCATTTAGCATTGTTCTTGCCATCTCCATAACAATCTTATTTTTCCTTTCAACAACACCATTTTGTTGAGGTGTTTCAATAACGAAAAAATGTATTTTGATACCATTATCATCACAATACTTATTGAATTATTTAGAAACAAACTCTCCCCCATTTTCTAATCTCAAGCATTTAATTTTCATGTCAATTTCATTTTCAGTCAATTCTTTGAAAATTGAAAACAATCGAATGTTTCAGACTTCTTTTTCAACAGAAACATCCAAGTCATCCGAGTGAAGTCATTCACAAATAATAGAAAATATCTTTCACCATTTAATTTTGTTGTCCTCATAGGTCCACAAAATCAGCATGTACTATTTCCAAAGGTTTTGTTGTAGACTGTTCTTTGGTCTTAAACCTAACTCTAGTTTGTTTACCATGTTGACACTATTTGCAAATAGAATTGGTAAGATTCTTCATGATGGGTAAATCTCTTATAGATCCATTTTTGTTTAACTGAATCATATTTTCAAAGTTAATATTTCCAAGCCTTTTGTGCTACAACCAACTTTCATATTCATNTCTTAAACCTAACTCTAGTTTGTTTACCATGTTGACACTATTTGCAAATAGAATTGGTAAGATTCTTCATGATGGGTAAATCTCTTATAGATCCATTTTTGTTTAACTGAATCATATTTTCAAAGTTAATATTCCCAAGCCTTTTGTGCTACAACCAACTTTCATATTCATTCCCAAGATAACAATTTTCCTTTTCCTCATCTAGTATGTAAATGTTGTTTGGTGTTCTTGTAGCTGTTCCAACTAACCTATTTGTTTTGACATCTCTAATTTGACAATTTTTAGAATAAAAAATTATATAATGCCCTTTATCAAAATTTTGAATTACACTCGATAAATTGTGCTCCATATCCTCAACCAACAAGACATTTTCAACCATAATATTTTTGCTATTCAGACACACGGTACCTCTTCCAATTATCCTAGTTGATTGTTCATTACCAAAAGTGATTGTACCTTCTTTTCCTTCATCTAATGTAACAAAATTTTTTTTTTTGTCTGTCATATGTTTTGAACATCCACTATTCACACACCATTTTACTTTATGATCATCCTGTAAAGCTAGAGTGCATTTTTTAGATTCTAAATGGTCACTTTTCTTTTTCCACCATCTAGCTTTCAGATTAGCGTAATTAGGTTCAACAGATTTCTGAAAGTTCATTGGACAGTTTCTTGACACATGTCGAAAATTATTACACTTATGACATTCACCCTTAAACCTTAAAATATAAAATCTGTTATAGGAGTTGCTCACACTGTTTTGAATGGTTATATCATGCCTTCTTCCATAATCAAACCTAGATTTGTCATGACTGTTATGTGTAATTATGTTTCTTGAAAAGGCATTGCAAAAAGAAGATTTATGTCCATACTTGTTGTTATCACTGAAATCTCGTCTGCACATGGCGACAAGAACTCCACATCATCAAAACAGCAATGAAGTCATTCATGGCACTGAATTAAGTTCACAACACTCCAGAAGGGCCAAAAACTATACAAAGTAACCAAAAATTGAAGGGCGCATTACAACAGTAGGGTGCGCGTGCACATGCGCGGGACAAAAACGTGTTATGTGCGCATGTGCGCCCGACGCGCAACTGTCCACACAAATAGCCGCGCATCTGCTAATACGACGCATTAATTGCATAAGTCGGCCTCTCGACCGCCTATGGACCGGCCCCTAAGATGATTTGACTCTCAAATCAGAGTCAGCTCTGCAAAATCGGTGGATTAATGACCTAAATAAACCCTAATGCGCCCCTATTCACACTTGGAGAAGGTTACGTGACCGCCCGTGAAGTTGCTATAAAAGGCCGTGAGGATTCACTATTTTGGAAAGGAATTCTAAGCACTGTTATGCTGTTCAGATGGTTCAAGGCTCCTCCTTTGACAACTAATCCATCAACTGCATCACCCAGAGTTCTTTCACTGCTGCGTGCAGTTCATCTCATTTGTAAGGAAAGCATTGTGTTGAGGGCCCCGAAGAGCCTTCCGCTGGAGGGAGAAGGAACCTCTGGTCTCTTTCTTCAGCGTGTGCTCTGGTTCATTAATACACCAGCCTGAAACCATTGATGACCCTTGTGTCTTGTGTTTAATGTTCTTTGTTTATTTTCGTAGTGTTATTTGTTTTCAGTTGATAGTTAGATTGTAGTTAGTTTTGTTTTCTTAACGCTTTTGCTCCACAGCTATTCTGCCCTGCCGAACCCAACAGGGTATGCAAGTGCTCTCCATTTGCTCACCTGGTGACCATTTGAACGCGAACAGACTGGCGACTCCACTGGGGAGTTTAGGTATCAAATCCTCTCTCAATTGGGTTTAATTCGCTTTCCTTTTTGTTTTATTAACCTGCAGGAACACAAACCGGCCTCCGCCAACCTGCGAACCAGTCGATTCACAGGAGAATCGAGAGAAATCCATTCGGAATTTCTTTCTCAGTAATTTATCACAAGTGCGCGGGTTTTACACCACACAGACGCGCGCATGCGCTTTGGATTCTTAATACTGTCTGCACGCACGTGCCACACGCGCATCTGTCCATACTAACAGTCGCGCATTTGACCTAAAATTTTCCATTGTAAGGTTTTTGATGTGGGGGAAGTCAGTTTCCTTCTCAAGAATGATGTCATGCATGCTCTAAATACTGCACCACTTAGACCCCTCAACTTATAAAGGGGATATTCAAACATAGGCACTTAGGTGGATAAAAATCATTTTTCCCTTATTTGCTTTTCGCCACGTGGATTGCTTGCTTTGATTTATAATCTAAGTGGAACATAAAATCACATCTAAACTCATATTCAGGACTAGAAGTTGCAAGTAACAATCTTGAGTATGCTCTTCTCTCGCGCCATTAAGCGATCTTGAGAATCAGAAAAAGATTGTGAAAACGATTTCATCTCCCTTTAACAAAAATTTCAAAACTTTTAGGAGAGGACAACGGCTCTTTCAAGACCCCTCTTAGTTTCATTTTTCAAATGCATTCTTGTAACGGGACCATACATGCCCACATGTCAACAAAGCTAGAATAGTGTTTGAATTTCTGCTTTCTTAGATCAAACAACTAGGAGAGTTTAAAAGTTTGTAACGGGCCCACACATGCCCACATGTTCAATCTAGGATAGTTTCATGCTTTTTTCTAGCTTAACTCACACATAGGGAGTTAAAGGATAGTAACGGACCACAATGTCCACATGCTAGTCTCCTAGGGATTTTAAAATTCTGTAAGGTTGTACCAATGACATTTAGTTGATTTAGGTAATCAAACTCTTGTAAAGTACCAAGCGATGTCCACATGCTGCAAGGTGACATCTAAATAACTAAAATTTGGTACACTTTTCACTCACACACAAAAGTCACTTTTGCACTCACATAGCCTCTTCTCGAAACGTGGAGGTCTAAGTAGGTTTCCTCCCAAGGGATTCTGAAAACACCCCATCTTTTCTTGATTGGACTATCCACTCCCACTTTTAATCAAACGAGGTTGGTTCTCACCCCCAGCCTCACAAAACAATTTCATCTAAAAACTTTCTAAAAAATCACTAAGTTTTCCTCCACAGGAGGTGCCAAAATAATCTTTTAGTCTAGGTAGGATTTCGGGGATAGGCATCCAAATAACTCCCCGTTATCTGGTTCTCACATCTTTCAAACATAGAAGTTGACAAATAGGGAACTTTCAAATCCTCCAAGTCCAGCGTTCCAATCACCATAAGGCAGGGAGATACCCATGAAGGGTCGAAGGCCGAGGTATGGTTGTTCTGTGCATCCCCCCTTGAGGCACCCACCTCTTGGACGGGATC
>JASDQU010104190.1:339249-350518 GCA_032191745.1 Picea mariana | reverse complement strand
TGCCAAACTTCCACTCACCATTCCAAGAGCTCAGAGCGTCCTTTTGTCAAACCGTCTTCAGCCACGGGATCAACGTCCCGTCACCTACATTTCAGCAGTCCCGGGGTCGCTTTTCATTATGAGCCCCTGGGGCACCCTTTTTTCATATCACGATCAGGTACGCACACGCATAGTCACATTTATCAAATACAAGCTCATAACTTTGATACTCTTCAGATATTTTTCACTTTGGGTATTTGGTTGTTATGTGTGCAGGTACTTGCTCATCGATCATCGACATCATCCCTTCAGGTATATATTCATCACTGGCATGTAGTCTACCCCAATGTATTGCATTTACATTTCCAGTCACACCCTCTGATATTAGCCTTTAGGATCCTCATTCCTGGCTCTGCAGTACCCAAACCTCCATTTGCATCTGCGGTACTGCAACCCGGTAGCATTCTCACCCACATGAGTTGTCCCATTCATAGCACCTTTTTGCACTTTTGACACTCATGTTGTTCTTCATTACCCTTTAGGGATGGGAGTCCTGATAGTCTTACATCATGTTGCGAATCAACCACATACTTCTTTCCCTCATTTTGCTAGCTTCCCATATGGACTCCCAGGTCATCGAGTTATGGTTACGTTCTTTTTTACCTGCACCTCCGCAGGATCATGAACCCACCATTTCATCCACCATCAGTTTGCCCATCTACGAACCTATCTTCATTTCACCTACCTCATACAGAAACTCGCCAATGGGGCCCCCACCCTTCATCAGTTTCTCATGACAATTTTGCCCTCCCTGGGGCATGCATTTCACACTGGGGCACCCGTTTCTGTATTTGTACATTTTTCCCAAAAAATTATTTATTATTTATTGTACAAACACCTTTATTTCCAGTCATTACATTCTTTGTCGTCACCGTTGGCGACTTGCTTTCTTTTGGCCACACGCAACCCATGTCACCCTTGGATTGGAGCAATACTTACCATTTCCCTTGCCGACATCGTCCATATCTTCAGAGTACCCCACAGGTCAGTTACCTCTACCCTCTAAATTTGTTCACCTTGTCCCGCCTCTAGCACAGCTTAGCACTGGTCTTTTCGTCCCCTTGACACTCGACCTTGTTTCATGGTTGCGGCCACTGTTCCTCTTATATATCCTCCAACCAAGGGCAGTCTTGAGTCATCCCACTCCTCGACTTCATCCATGTACCTCTGCCACTTCCTCATCTCAGTAGATTCCACGGAGCCCTTTTGCTTCTCGGAGTCGCGTTTCCCTTTTGTCGACATCAGCACACTTTTCCAGAAGGGCGACAGTATCTTGATTCTCATTCTCTATTTCAATGAGAGATATCGGACGGCACAGGGTGAAACATCATTGCTCCCTGCTGTCGTTGGCCCCCATAACATTCGAAGTCAACACTCTCTCATGTTATTGTGGGTCTTACTTTGCGACTATTGTAGTTATTTTTGTCATTTGCCGAAGACCTCTGAACTTGGTAGGGCCATCAATGCCCACATCATCGTCGCTTCTTAGTACAACGATCATTCCCTGTTATTCAGAGTATGTTCATTTGCAGAATTGTCTTCTGCCTTTATCATTACCGCCCCCGAGGGCGCTGCAGTTGTCTACACCAAAACTTCTGTCATCTTTTTTCAGAGTTACATCACACGAGCATGGGGCATGCCTGCCTCGTTTGTACACAGTTGTATATTTTCTCTGCACATCTCTCAGAAGGTCGAGATACTGGTTCCTTTTTTCTCCAACGGATCGCTCCGAACGGTCCCACTATTGCTTTCCCTTACAACAACATTCTCAGTAGAAGAAACATTGATGGATTTCGGCTATACGTATGCTCCTAACCTCATCCATCAGGGGGCATCTGTTATCACTGAAATCTCGTCTGCACACGGTGACAAGAACTCCACATCATCAAAACAACAATGAAGTCATTCATGGCACTGAATTAAGTTCACAGCACTCCAGAAGGGCAAAAAACTATACAAAGTAACCAAAATTTGAAGGGCACATTACAGCAGTAGGGTGCGCGCGCGCATGCACGGGACAAAAACGTGTTATGCACGCAAGCGCGCCCGACGCCCGACTGTTCACACAAAAATCCGTGCATCTGCTAATACGATGCATTAATTGCATAAGTCGGCCTCCCGACCGCCTACGGACCGGCCCCCAAGATGATTTGACTCTCAAATCAGAGTCGGCTCTGCAAAATCGGCGGATTAATGACCTAAATAAACCCTAATGCACCCCTATTCACACTTGGAGAAGGTTACGTGACCGCCCGTGAAGTTTCTATAAAAGGCCGTGAGGATTCACTGTTTTGGCAAGGAATTCTAAGCACTGTTATGCTGTTCAGATGGTTCAAGGATCCTCCTTTGACAACTAATCCATCAGCTGCAACACCCAGAGTTCTTTCACTGCCGCGTGCAGTTCATCTCATTTGTAAGGAAAGCATTGTGTTGAGGGCCCCGAAGAGCCTTCCGCTGGAGGGAGAAGGAACCTCTGGTCTCTTTCATCAGCGTGTGCTCTGGTTTCATTAATACACCAGCCTGAAACCATTGATGACCCCTGTGTCTTGTGTTTAATGTTCTTTGTTTATTTTCGCAGTGTTATTTGTTTCCAGTTGATAGTTAGATTGTAGTTAGTTTTGTTTTCTTAACCCTTTTGCTCCACAACTGTTCTGCCCTGCCGAACCCAACAGGGTATGCAAGCACTCTCCATTTTCTCACCTGGTGACCATTTGAACGCGAACACTTGTAACAAAAGAAACAATAGCCATCAAACTTGTTCTGGTTCCTGTCATAGCTTTTTCTATGTATTGTTGAGGTTCAATTTCCTTCTTGCTTTACAAATTCCATTTTCTTGCCAGTGTTTTTCACATTTGTATGTCCTGTACCTGTTTTTTCAAAACTTGTACCAGTACTTGCATTAGTAAGCTCAGATTTATAACCAATTCCAATTTTGTCATTTGTTGGTCTTTGATTACTAATAATCTGTTTCAAAATCCTTGAGCTATCACCCATGTTATTTTCTTGTACCTTCTTTCTTAATGAGACAACTTCAAGTTTCAGACCATCATTTTCCTTTTCCTTTTCCACAGGCAAATTGTTTAGTTCTTCCTCAGTTACTCTAGCTTCTTCTATTTTGAGATTTAAATCAATTATCATAGTTTCAGTGCTTTCTATCAACTTGTTATATTTTTGTATCTCATTTTAAAGATACTTAATTTCTTCTTTGAAATGTTTACATTATATTCTTACCTTTCTAAGTTCAGTCAAAACACCTACGAGCTTAGCTTCCAAATCAACTTCACCTTCTTATTCTTCATTAACTTTATCATTCTGATTTTCTATAGCCATAAACAGTCTTCTATCTGAGCTAACATCACTTTCATCTGATCTTGAAGAGTTGCTAACATCGTTAATAAATAAAATTTTCTCTTTACATGAATTTCTTTGAAAAGACTTCTTATACTTGTTCTTGTATTATTTACTCTTTCTATTTCTTTCTTCTTCACCATCATAATGCTTATTGAAAGGACACTTAGAAGCAAAATGTCCTATTCTACCACAACCAAAAAATTTAAGAGGTTTCTTACCTTTGTATTTGCCAGTACCCTTTTTCAGATTTTTGACAAAATTAGCTTCTTCCATATCCTCTTCTAAATCCCCATAATTGTTGGTTTCTACTTCAAGCTTTTTCTTGTCCTTCTTTGCTACCTTTAAATATTCTTCTTTCCTGGAAGAATTCTCACTAGAGGTCCTCATCTCATATGATATTAGTATCCCAAATAGTTCATCCATTTCTAAAGTAGCAAGATCAGTTCTTTCTTCTAAAGCAGATATTTTTGGATCAAATCTTATAGGTAGAGATATAAGTACCTTTTGTGCAATATTAGCATTTTTAACTTATTCTCCTAGACCTCTCATGGTATTAACTACATCAATACAAAGGAATTAAGTTGCTATATCTTCAGATTATTCAATTTTTAAACTTTCAAATTGACTCCTATATGACTGTAAATTAGCATTCTTCACTTTAGTATCTCCTCCATAAACATTTTTTAGCTTGTCCCATAATTCTTTTACTAACACATAGTGCATAACCTTAATAAATTTTGACCCTGCTAAACCTCCAAGTATTGCATACATAGCTTTGGAATTGCTTTCATAAAGTTTCTTACTTGCAACATCTGTTGGAATGGTTGTTGGAACACTATATTCATTCAACACATCTTGCCAAACATCTATTCCTTGAGCTTGCAGAAACAATTTCATCCTGATACTCCAAAAGGCGTAGTTATGCCCATCAAATAGAGGTAATCCATGTTTTGTAAATTCATATTTATTATCCATCATAAAAGGCCAAACTTCTAGTGATTAAACTGAGTTCTGAAGTAACCTTGCTCTGATACCAATTGTTGTACAAGTTAAGAAACTGAGAGGGGGGGGGGTGAATTAGTTGTATACCCTATTTCACTTATATATTTTTAACACTGATTACTTATTTAATGCAGCTTAAAAACTAATAAGTATTTTGTCTCAATGAAAAGGAATTAGTAAGCATCAATCACATGAAATGGACAGAGACACAAAATATTTTTGAGGAAACCCATAAAGAGGAAAACCTCTTCTTCTTCTTGTGGATGTAAAGCAAGCACGCTACTTCAGTTACATCAAATTTTGTCTGAGAAACTACTCAGAGGAGTCTACTAATTCTTTATCTTCAACACCTACTGAAAGACAACTTCTACTGCCTAAATGAAAGCTTCAAATTGCAATGAGACGATTAGTCTCCCTAGCTCCTCCCTTCCTCCCTTAGTACAACCTTCAATCTATTTCAAAAAACTCTTTTCAACCTATCAATATCCTTTTATTAATTTCTTTCTTTGAAAACATACCTATAACTGACAATTCCATCTTTGCCAAACCTGTTATTGTTTTCAAATGATCCGCATCTTACTCACATGAAACCCTCAACAACAACATCAGTTTATTCTCTGTTCTGCATTTTAATATCCTTTGTGCATCAATTGCATCCACTGTGCAATGCCTCTGCATGCACTTTACAACGCCACTGTTCTACACTTTTACTGCATCTCTTCCTCATAACTGCATAGCTGACTCACAGTCCACCTTCACTTCTCTTTTCTTCATCTTTCTTTCATGTCAAGTCCTCTGCCTAATCATCATGGAAGCTCTTCGTCATCCTCGTAGTATGCTCAATGCGTTCATCTTCAGTGGTCTTATGCTGAGTTTCTCTAGCTGAAACCATCAATGATTTCTGGCAGTTACAATCAGTTCATCTCTAGCAGTTACTGAGAGAACCTTTGTGTGCTCATCCCTTTGGCACTTTCTCCTTTCCTAAGAAAACTACATAGTGGGAATTTATCTTTTCTAGATAAGCCCCTTCCTTTCACATGACCATTGACAGTGATCGTATGCCTAACCAATAGTCATTTCATGATTTCGCATTTCAGATGATCAATTGTGAGTCACCTTGGTTTCCCCGACTCATGAAACTCTGAAATGGAGCCTAGAACCACTGGTTCCTTCCCTTTTCTCCTATTGATGTGACCACTAATTATGACCAGGGGCCAAGCACGAGGGTGCTTTGTGATTTCGCATATCGTGACCTCCTACTGTGAGTTGCTTCCAAACTCAAGATACACGAAACTCTGAAATGGAGCCTAGCGGTGCTAGCTCCTCCCTTAACCTTAATCAATGTGACCATGTCCATGACCATAGACCTAAGTTCAAAAACTATGCTTTTCAAATCCACGGTCCAGATCTCTCCGTGGTTCAATGTTTGAGATCTCCTTTTCCTGTTTCACGACTTTACATTTCGGAGATCTTGTTACGAGTTACCTCGATTCTCCCAACCCGCAAAGTCCGAAATACTCCATAACAGATCAACGGTCCATATATTCCCCTCTGATCAATAGATGCGATCAAATACCAGTTTCATGTTTCGCAACGTCAAAGGTTAGAGCACCTCCTTTCTTCAACTCCCGATTTCCTAATACCTAATCTAGATAAATGACCCACAATACTTTGTATTTCAATGGTCTATATCTCTTCTTCGAGAACTTGAACTTCGTTCCTCATCATGTTAGATCAACCATCCAAGATCCTCAGTGATATGATGGTCCAGATCATTTCGTGAATTTGCATTTCGCGAGTTCCTCCAACACACACCTTTGACTTCTCTAATTTTTTATTCAATGAAATTCCAATCACTTGCCACGTTTCCTCTAGTTCCAATGGCTAGGATTTATCTGTGATCCATCTTTTATTTGGATAAAATCCAATGGCTCTCCATCTTTTCTTATCATGTCCTTCCATTTACTTCGATCTGATGGCTGACGAAAATTCGATGATCGAGATATCAGATCTCAACCCTTGCTTATCATGTCCTTCCACTTAATGTGATCCAACGGTCATCACTCGTCTCATGGTATGACGACCCAGATCTTATTACGATTTCACGTTTCGCAAAGTTGGAGGAATACACATCTCTGATCTCCCGATTTGTGATCCTTTGATTCTTCTCATCTTTTTCCATGTGTGATAATGAGAATTTTGACATCAATGGAAACAATACAAACTGGCCAACAATGTCTCCTTCCCGATCGACATTCCATTACAAAGATTGTCTCTTCCAACTCTTTCCCACACAATGCTTGGGTGAATGAAAAAACGTACAAGGATACATATTCCACAGGTTTTGGATTACATGACTATGATTTTTATAATCAAAAAGAGATTTGGAAAAACCATGACCATTATACCTTTCTTGTGTATCTTCAATTTTCTTTGGATATGACTTGCATTTACTATCACCATCATGGAGTGATATACCATCACCTTTCATTAATTTTTCCCACAATGACTTAGGCTGGTCATTTGAAGCATCACTTGCTTCTAATGTTTTGGAGCATTCTCCAATATCCACTTCACCACATCCCAATCCTAAATAATGATGTCTTTCCACAACCTCTATGGGATTAATGATACCTTAGCCCTTATTTTCAAGGCTCTTTCCTTCATAACCCATCTTGGTTAGCAATTTCAAACCTATACCTCTAGTATTTTTTTCAAATGCACCAAAAGAACCATATTGATGGGAACAATTCTAAATTAATGAATGACTTCCACTACATACCTCAGAGATAATTTCTGAATCAGGTGTAGAAGGCAATTCTTTCAATTCTTCTTTGCCTTTGTCGTTCTTTGAAGACTTCCCTTGAACTGATCTCTTTCATTCCAAGTAATATTCATACAACACTTTCACCATCTTTGCCATGGAAAAGAGAGTAGTTCACATATCCTTCTCATCTTGAAAAAGTCCCTCTTTATATGTCATTTTCTTGGTAGTCATGTAAACTCAAGACCAACCGTCAACTAGCTTTGATACC
This sequence comes from Picea mariana, assembly GCA_032191745.1. Classification (NCBI taxonomy): domain Eukaryota; kingdom Viridiplantae; phylum Streptophyta; class Pinopsida; order Pinales; family Pinaceae; genus Picea; species Picea mariana. The sequence goes on along the minus strand of JASDQU010104190.1, from coordinate 343,091 downwards.
ACTTGATCCGAAAAGATCTTTTAATGACAATGGTTTAGTTTTAAAACATGAGTTAACTAACCATTTAGGAATTGAATGAAAGAGGAAGAATTAAAGATTCATCATGGAAGCCATATAGAAATATATAGATATGGAAATAAGCATTAAGAACAACAAACCATAAACACCAAAGTGATAATGGAGCTTGGCAATTTGGCCTACGTCTCCGAGCCCTTGTTTCAGTGGGCGAGGTTTTGTTATTTATATTTGAAGCTTCAAATGTACATCATAAAAGTTCCAATGGATTACAAAAATGAGCTAGCTATGTTTTGCTAGATCTCAAGAACCCATCAAAACTAACAGCACTGAAAATGGATGAACAAAGCTCCCATAAATGGCCCGCAAAGGTGCTCTCCTCAATGGCTTCCCTACATAAAAATGGCTTTGCCTAAAAAATTCATCATCATTTTCCTTATATGAATCTCCCCCCATGGATTCAAGAACCTTTGGTTTATATAGGCTTGAAGTTGGCAATAAAATCCCAACTTCCCCCCAAGATCTGGCCTAAAAAAGGATCAAAGATCCTCCAAAAATGGATTAAATCTCCCAAAACTGGTTAAAAATCCATTAAACATCTTAATACATAGTTAAAAGACCCAAAATTAGGTAATATGCAGGTGCATCCCCCCAAAACCTGCCTCCATGTGGCCCTGGGCTAGGATGGTGCTAGTCCTTAGCCCTTAGCTCTCAACCCTTGGTCACAGGTTTTCCCATGTTCCCTGGACTGAAGCATACACGTGCTTTGAATGGCTAGATGACCCCTAGTTCCTAGCACCTTGGTTGGTGGGATAGCCCGACCAATCAGGCATTATCCACACTATTATGTGATAAAGTTATAGGTTTGGTTATATGGTAGGTCATATGGTTATGCACCTGGGCTACCATTCAACATAATCCATGCCAACAATCAGTGTTTTGGACACATGGAATTGGTATTATGAATATGTTGGGGGTTGGGGCCTAGCCCCAACCCTATTCTTCATTGTTTGAATATACTATACAACTTAACTATAAAGTTTCGACCATATGGTATAAGAACTACCATAGGCGGGCTGGTAGCCCGACCCTACCAAGATCCTTGATGCCTAGACCGGAGGTGACGGGTTCGACTCTGGTGCTTCACCATATCCCAATACTAAATAACGAGGTCTTTCCACAACCTCTATGGGATTAATGATACCTTAGCCCTTATTTCCAAACTCCTTTCCTTCATAACCCATCTTGGTTAGAAATTTCAAACATATACCTCTGGTATGTTTTTCAAATGCACCAAAAGAACCATATTTATGGTAACAATGTGAAATTGATCAATGAATTCCATTGCATACCTCAGAGATGATTTCTGAATCAGGTGTAGAAGGCAATTCCTTCAATTCTACTTCGTTTTTGTTGTTCTTTGAAGATTTCCCTTGAACTGATCTCTTTCATTCCAAGTAATCTTCATACAACACTTTCACCATCTCTTCCATGGAAAATAGAGTATTTCGCATATCCTTCTCATCTTGAGAAAGTCCCTCTTTAGATGCCATTTTACTGGTAGTCATGCAAACTCAAAAGAAACCATCAACTAGCTCTGATACCACTTGATCCGAAAAGATCTTTTAATGACAATGGTTGAGTTTTAAAACATGAGTTAATTAACCATTTAGGAATTGAATGAAAGAGGAATAATTAAAGATTCATCAAGGATGCCATATAGAAATATACATATCTTGAAATAAGCATGAAGAACAACAAACCATACACACCAAAGTGATAACGGAGTTCGACAATCTCACTTACGTCTTTGGGCCTTTGCTCGGTGGGTGAGGTTTTTTTATTTCTGTTTGAATATTCAAATCTACATCATAAAAGTGACAATGGATCAAAAAAATGAGCTAGTTGTGTTCGTATAGATCTCAAGAAGCCATCAAAGCTGACGGCACTGAAAACGGATGAACAAAGCTCCCAGAAATGGCTCGCAAAGGTTCTCTCCTCAATGGATTCCCTGCATAAAAATGGCTTTGCCTCAACAATTCATCAACATTTTCCTGACATGAATCTCCCCCCATGGCTTCAAGAACCTTTGATTTATATAGGATTTAATTTGGCAACAAACTCCCAACTTCCCCCCAATATCTGGACTAAAAAAGGGTCGAAGATCCTCCAAAAATGGATTAAATCTCCCAAAACTGGTTAAAAATCCATTAAAAATATTAATATCTAGTTAAAAAACCCAAAATTGGGTAATATGTAGACGCAACCCACCGAAATCTAGGCCCCTCATCACTTGTGTGCCTCCATGTGGCCCTGGGCTAGTCTGGCACTGGTCCTTAGCCCTTAGCTCTCGACCCTTGGTTGCAGGTTTGGCCATGTGCCCTGGACTGAAGAATCCATGCGCTCTGAATGATTAGCTGGCCCTTGGTTCTTAGCACCTTGGTTGGTGGGCTAACCTGACTGACGAGGTGCTATCCACATTATTCCGCTCTAAAGTTAGAGGTCTAGTTATATGGTAGGTTGTATGGTTATGCACCCAGGCTACCATTCAACATAATTAGTTCCAATAGCCAACATTGTGGACACATGGAAATGGTGTAAATTCTAACCTTGTACAATATCTACTACAAACTGATATTCAGAAAAGAATAGAAAATATACAATGGCAAATGCAAACATTACACAGAGATTTTTCACCTGGAAACCCAAACCGGGAAAACCAACATATATTATATTCATACATTGTGTTACATTGTTTACAACACAATATACATATAGGAGCCAGTGGCATCCAAAACCTTAACCCAATGACCTGGATTAGTCCAAAACCCTAATTCCTTAACCGAAAATAGAAAACCATCGGCAAAAACCATGTGCCAAAAAACCACCTAAATATCATGTGGTCCTGAAAATATGTTGTCCTGGTGCGAAAAAAAATTTCGGGGGCGCTGCCCCCGAACCCCCGCACGGGGGGCTCCACCCCCTTGCATGCCTGGCACAAGTGCTTAGACACTACTACTCGTGCAAAGATATAACACATACCCAACATTCTCCCACTTGTTGTTTTCTTTGCACACAGGGGGTTACAAGGTTACATAGTCAATAATCCAGGGCAACAATGCCCATAGATCCTCTACACCAAGAGAAATTCTCAGTGCTCACAGATTTTGTTAATGAATCTGCAACATTCTTCAAAGTGTCCACCTTCATTAGTGATACTTTCTTTTCTTCAATCATGTCTCTCACAAAGTGATATTGAACATCAATGTGCTTTGTCTTTGAATGATAAGCAGGGTTCTTTGCCAAGAAAATTGCACTATNTGAACACAATATTTGTAACCATACTTCTTCCTTACTTGCATGAGTGGCTGCCATGTATTCAGATTCTGTAGTTGAAAGTGCCACTACAACCTATCTTTTGCTCATCCAAACAGGTTAAACACATACCCGCTTGTAGATCTCCTATGATCCAAATCTCCAGCCCAGTCTGCATCCACAAAGCCATGTATATCAACCACTCTGTCCAATCCCGGTCTTCCTTTGTAGCACAATCCATAGCTAGTAGTGCCACGCAAATACCTGAAAACCCTTTTTACTGTTGTCCAATGCTCCTTCCCTGGTTTTGACATATACCTGCTCAAAACTCCCACTGCATGTGCAATGTCCAGTCTAGTACAAACCATTGCATACATCAAAATGCCAACTGCACTTGCATATGGAACATGAGACATGTCCTCCTCTTCTTCATGTGTCTTGGGACACTGATCCGCATATAACTTTACACCAATAGGAATAGGAACCTTAACCGGTTTACATTCCTGCATATT
>JASDQU010104190.1:323931-339149 GCA_032191745.1 Picea mariana | reverse complement strand
TGCCGAAAAACCACCTAAATATCATGTGGTCCCAGAAATATGTCGTCCCGGTGCGAAAAAAAATTTCGGGGGTGCTGCCCCCGAACCCCCGCACGGGGGGCTCTGCCCCCCTGCACCCCCTGGGGGGGGGGCTAGTGGTGTCCCCTCTAACCCCCCTTCACGCCCGGCGCAGGCGCTCAGACACCATTACTCGTGCAAAGAATATAACACATACCCAACAAATGGTCTTATGAATACACTGGGGGCTAGAGAATATACCATAACCACACGCGAATATATATAGAGCAGGGTCCCATGGTAAAGGTTCTATGGTAGCGTTAGCGGTTGGGGCCTAGCCTCAGCCCTATTCTTCATCGTTTGAACATACTATACAACTTAACTATAAAGCTTCGACCATATGGTATATGCACTACCATGGGCGGGATGGTAGCTTAGCCCTTCCAAGATGCTTGCCACCTAGACCGAAGGTCACGGGTTCAACTCCGGTGGACTCCAAAATTTTTCTAAACAATGACCAATGGAGGGATGCCATGTTGCAACCCAAAATTGGGCCACGTGGCACCATGCTATTCACCCACTAACTACCACATGTCCAAATATGACTAGTCCATGCAACTTCCACTGTGTCTGTGATGTCAACCTGCCATTGTACCTTCCATGTCACTCATCTGCTACATGTCGTACGCCTATACGAACTTTTCCATGTCATCTTGTGCCACGTGTCATAATATTACTCGTCCACATCTGTACCCACCCACGTCATCACCTGTCCACACCAGCTTTCCAACTCATTACCATGTCATTGTATGACCGTATGAACTATAAATTTAGATGCCACATCAGCACTGCACAGACTATATGGACTGCACAGTCATCAAATTTTGCATGTTTGGAAAAACAAATGGACCGCGATATCTTTCGCATACAACGTTCGTTTGATCCCGTTCAAGTTGCATTGGGTTCATATCGATGAGGCCTACACACACATCCATTTTGAGTTGATTCTGAGAAATTTGATTTTTAGTCCTTCCTGGACCCCATCTTGGCTCCTGGATCTATTTTTGGATCATTGATGGAGTCATATATTTCTGATCAGTTGAAAGTTTTAAATTTCATTTACTCATGAACACTTTTGGGTGAGTGTTGTTTTATGAAGGATTCTCTATAATTGTTAATATCTTCCAATTATTATCAATTTCTCAATGGTATGGGTGAGATCATCTCAGTCAACAAGTTACTTCAATGGCTATTATGGAAGTCTGCTTTAACATGCTCAAGTTGTAGATCCAATTAGAGGTAGGGTAGTTAGGAAATAAGTTAATTTCCAAGCATTTATTTCCTTTCAGTTTGCAGTAGAAGTAGCAGTTAGTTTTATTTAATAAGTGGTAGGTTTTGAAACTATTTAAGAGAATGGTTGCATAGTTGACTCCATAGCCCAATGGATAAGGCAACTGGAACTGCTAGGATCTTGGAATCCTCATAGGGAGGCCTCCATCCCAATTGGAGCCAAAATGTTAGCACTCAAAACTGCACCATCAAAATTTTAAGCTCCTTCATAAATTTTGTGTTAGATTTTCCAAATTCCTTTGGTCCTTTGCCTATGGTCATATCCTCCCAATTCATCATCGATCCTTGACAATTTCCCATTGATCGCTTTGGCCTAGAAAACCTGTGTGTATTTTCCTTCAAATCTACATTCCAAAATCCTCATTGAGTCTTGACGAGTATCTATTCATCACGCTTTTCTCATAATTCCTATGATCACTGGCCCATGATCTGCGTTGCAAAAAACAACATTTTTTTTATCATTTTGCCTAGATTTAGAGTTTTTATATATTTCTATATTTTCAAATAAAAAAAATATACATTTTTATTCGTTACCCTGGCCAAAAGGGTGGTGTGTGCTCAAGTGATTAACCATTTATCCTAAGTTGAACCTATCTACCAAATCTAGTGCATATACCAAAGTCCACAACCAATACACAACATAAAAGTCCACAACCAATACACAACATAAAACCAATGCACAAGCGCCAAACCAAACCACCAAGGAGAGTCCATTATGTGCTCAATGTATCAAGAAGATATGGGACCATTGGCATTTTTAAAAGCCATATACCATCTCTGCACCAACTATGTGGGATTATTTCCCATGGGTTCACTACAATGTTTTCAAAACTTATACCTATGTGACAATTCGCCATAGGTTTTTTTTGTACCTATGGGATATCTCATCGCCCATATGTTTGAATCCCATGTGCTATGGACACTAGGATTTCACCTAGTTTTATATTCAAGTCATGTTTATCATATACCTTCCAAAGGTTGGAGAAGCACCAATGTTGATTGATTTTTTATTATAAGTGCCAATTTTTATGATATTGTTCAGATTTCCCATTGTCCAAACTCCATGAAGGGTAAATCAAATGATGAATGCATCGAACGATCAATGCCAAATGCTGACAGGTGTGAAAGTGTATCTATTTTTAAGGCGAACAATAGGGCAACGATTTGTTTTGAGGATTTTTTGGATGTTGATCCACCGCCTCTACCTATGTTCTCCATCAATCCGATATAGAAGATAGCCAAGTGCACCTGTCATCAACACAAGACACAGGTTAGTAGCTACATGCAACATATTAAAGATCAAGCTTATGCAAATGGATACTTTCCTAAAGAAGAGTATTTTTATTCACAGGGGGAAAGTATTGTATCCCCTAAATAAAGATCAAAGAGTTGTATCTGGGCATCAATGTTGTGCTATTGTAATCGTGCAGCTACTCGCATAGTTTTTTGGCAATGTGACAGAATCACTTGCAGATTGTAAGCGAGCAATGGTCATTGATCCAAACTTTCTCAGAGTTCAAAATAAAGCTTCCAGTTGTCATCCTTCCCTTGGAGAGAGTGAGGCAGCAACTGCACTGTACAAAGGGTGCTTACGCTCGGTGAAAGATATGATGGACCTGAAAATAGTAGCAGAAGCTTCTGAAGGTGTGAGAAAGGCACAACGAGGATCCATTATTTTGCAAACAATGATAATCAGGTCATGCAAGAGGAATGAGGTGAAGAACCATGCTTATATTCACTTTTAGTCAAGAATCGAAGAGATAAAGTGCAATGGGTGACAAACTAAGGAATGTTTTCACTTGTGGGAAGTTGCAAAAGCTTGAAAATACTAGGAGAACATTGCTTCTTCCTAGAAGTACTTGATTTCACCGATTATAGTGTTTGTGTGAATTGTTGATATTGGATTCCAGTTGAATTTTTCAGCAGTGCACACAGGTTCAATTGAATAGGATGTGATCTATTTGTTTTTACTGTTGTCCCAAGTCTTCATGTAGCTTTAATCATTTTAGGATTCTGCAGATAGAATGTAGAGAGAATGGCAAGAAACCTGAAGTTTCCCTGAAAGCATTTGAGCATGTTAAAAAAATTCACATATCTGGTAGTGAAAGATGAGAAAGCAGGAATGTGATATCAGGCATATCACTTTATTCAAGATCAATACAAAGATAACTTTAAGAGGATATACTGTTGTCACCAGAGAAGGTAAATAAATTGAAACAGGTGTTGGAAGTTCCATTGATTATGTCATTATTGTTACTTTTTCTCTAATAAGTCTTGCAGGCATTGAAGGATATAGTTTGAGATAAAGTGTAATTTAGCATGGTCACTATGATTTATTAAAATTGGAGGAGCTCAGTACAAAAAGTGGAAGCAAAAAGTGGAAGCCGGGATGCATAAGGTTCATAAAAGAATATATAACAAAGCAAAGCATGCTCTATATTTGATTTTTTACAGAGGATGGTGATACATAGTTTTCAACAGATTGTATTAGATATGTATTTGGAGATAGTTATATCAGCTGGAGATGCTTGGTATTGAACTATTACATCTTTTATTTCTTTTATCAACCTTCAAAACATTGCAGAGCTACTCAATACAGTCAACAATTAAAAGATATTTCCAGAAATCTACTGAAAGTTCGCTACAAAATCTATTGTGAAATGTGCTACGAATTCCTGAGGCGCTGCAGAATGTGCTATGAATTCCTGATGCACTGTAGAATGTGTTACCCATTTCTGTTCTAGAGGTTTCAAAGAAGGAGTGGTTGTCAGGTGTCAATAGGGATCATGCCAGTTCTTATAAGGTCAATTATGAGCTGGAGGGCCACCTGTCAAAGGGAAAAGCACTCAAAAAAGGACATTTCATCAACATAAAGGAATTTTAGGGGTATGGCCAACATGACCCTTGTTTTTAGCATTTATTTATCTTCTGTTATCCAGATGTTGCCTTTTCCATTTTTTAGGGTAGAGGATCCGAGGTAAGATAGATAGACTATTGTAAGTCTGAAAAAGGTTTATAATGAGATGGGGGAAGCGGTCTTTGGACCTAGAGGAATTCAGAGTGGTTATCACTGTGTCTTTTCCTTTCTCTGTATTTTTTCAGACTTGTGATTACTTATCAATGGAGATCCGTTTTCTTTTCTTTTCTGTCTTTATCTGTGTATTGATATTAATGAGTGACTAATTTACTCTTTTTCTTATTCATACGATGATTTAATAAGGTTTTATTCTTTGCATTGGTGATGTAGAACTTTTTAATACACATATTTTAACTGTGAATTTACTGTCATAACAGTTGTAAGTATCTAGGACAGTTTCAGACCATGATTTTCCTTTTTCTCATTCTTTTATCAAACCTTTCGTTTGATCTGAAGTTGCTAAGGTCACTTTTGTTGATGATTTAATAAGGTTTTATTCTTTGCATTGGTGATGTAGAACTTTTTAATACACATATTTTAACTGTGAATTTACTGTCATAACAGTTGTAAGTATCTAGGACAGTTTCAGACCATGATTTTCCTTTTTCTCATTCTTTTATCAAACCTTTCGTTTGATCTGAAGTTGCTAAGGTCACTTTTGTTGAAGGACATGGTTGGGAATGTGTACAATAGATGAATTTGATTATCCTTATGGTCAAATCCATGTGACTTTACAACTTATCTTTCAAGATTAAATTTGAATTCTTTGCATGTTACCAAGCTCACCTTATTACAATCTAGGATGAATCTTGGAGCGATAACACTTCCTACACATGAAGAAGAGAGCATGGTAAGTTACACTCCTTTCCAGGATTTTGATGATGCTTTATTCTATGATTTGGAAAGTGAGGAAGTTTTGGAGAATCCCTTGGATGCATTAGACCCTTCATGTTATAATGAAGGTGATGATATGTTTAATAATATTGATGAGTTTATACATGTTGGAGGACATAAATGGGATGTGATTTTAAATGATGGGGATCCTATTTATGAAATTGAAGGCCATTTTCAATTATTTCCTTTACAACAACCATCTATGATTGCTATTGATTCAGATGTTTGGAAATTTGAAGATGACTTGATTACAAAAATATTCCAACCAACCAAGGATGACCTACATCATCACTCTCATGATTGTTTATGTTCATACCCTAGGGAGTTTGATGCTTCTTCTTTTGAGCACTTGGATTTATTCTATGAAGAAAATTTTCAACCACCATTGTGCTCCAATTTTGATGAGGTGAAGGACATGATTTCCTTGGAGCAGGATACTAGTGATGAGGATTTTCAACCTCCTTATTTTCCTTTATATCGCTATGTCACTGAGGATGCAGCTGGGAAACGTGTTCCTTGTCCCAATTTGTCCCTGAGGAAAAACTTTTTCTTGGAATTTAAGGGTAGGTTGAATGCTTTAAGAAGAAGTTTGATATCTCGATATTTCAAACTCCCCCTTGTTATAGGAAAAATTAGTAAGTGCGGAAAAAAACTAATATCCCTAACTTCCACGAGAAGCTAGAAAAAAACAAGACAGAATGCAAACTTCACCTTAGATTTCATTGTCATATAAACTAGTTCAGAGAGGGACACATGACATACCTTTTCAATGATGTTTGATCCTCGCTAGTGTCGTCCTTGATGCTCCATATTTGGATTTGTGGGATGGTGAACCTATTTAAGAAGCACAAACCAACAAAGAGAGAGAGAACAAAGATATATATATATTCCAATGAATTCTATGTATAATATCAATGAGTTATACGATACAATCCAAGACACATTTATATGGAGGAAATGTATTGTTGCATTATATTAAAATGGAAAGTGGATAATACAACCTATGCCTTGATGTTGAAATATCCCTTTCAATGGATCTTTGCTCCAACGCACACACCTTTTCTCCAATTCCTTTGATAAAGAATATCCATAATATGACTTAGAGAGCTAAAGCATAACTATCTTAAGTATAATCTATAACAGAACTCTTCATGCATATGCAAACCTTATCCTTTTCCATGAGATATCCCTCTTTATATAGGGTTAAAGAGGGGTGGATGAGGAGATTAGGATGATCCCACTAAATTAGAGAAGTGAATAAGATCCAAATCGATCAATGGCTACCTCATATTCTAGAAGATTCCCTTCTAGAACATTTGTGAATTTTGACTTTTCCCTTGCTTAAGCATCATCGCACCTTATGCACAAGAATCCTGTGATGACACCATAGCCCATATTTTGTGCAGCATGCTACGATCAAGAATCATCGCACCCCAAGCATAGAACAGGGTGTGACAATCTTCCTTGTCATATTTTTTGAGGGAGGAAAAGAAAACCACTTTTCTCATGGAGAAATTCTCTTTTAATGTGTTTAGAGAACATGGAAGTGAGTTAAGCACATGTCGTCAATTGATCAAGGAGGTGAAAAAAATAATGTGTAACAGAATGCCCCCCAAAGTATGAAGCTAGAACTTGTGATAGTTGAAATACTTTATAGAATGTGTGTGTCGAAAACAAGAAGCGCATCAATCGAGAACCTACAAACAACAAGTATCTGCATAATAATATACCATATTTTGAGGTAGGAATTCCCATACTCAGACTACAAGTGACTCTAATCATAAGTGTTGGAAATATAAATGAGAGGGGGGGTGAATCAGTTATGTATATATGATTGAAACATTTCCTTTTATTTTCTGATTCTTTCTAGATTATTATTTAATGTGTTGTTTATAACTTAACAAGCATAGATATAAAATATTTGATCAATCACACAAAATACATAGAGACATTGATTTTCATGAGGAAAGCCATAAGGGTAAATACCTCTTCTTCTTAGGATGTCAATCAAGCTTCAACTTTCATTCACATCACAGTCTTTGAGCTCCAACGCAAATATGAGGCTACAACCTATGATAGAAATCTAAAACTTGCAGAGAGAACCTAATCTCAGATTTCTCTAGAACCAACTAGATGGAAGCACCAACTCCCAAGTTTCTCTAGAACCCACTAGATGGAAGCACCAACTCCCAAAATATTCTCTAGCACCAACTAGAATTTAGAGGACTTCAATCCTCCCTAGCACCACCCTACCACCCTGATTGAACATTACAAAAATTTACTTACTTGCTCTGTCTCTGATATGGTTTGTTATAGCTCCATGTCTCCTTTGCCTTTTCCAACTTATATACTATGTTCCGCTTCTATGATCTACTCTTTCTCCTACTGCACAAACTAACAACTTTGTTCAACTTATCTTCTTCCTTTATACTTTGTGTTGTCTCTGCATGCTATACATTGCACCTCTGATCTCCAGTTCAGTTCCTGTACACAGTCACATTCTACCCGCATGCATAACTCTCGAGAAAGCATGCTATCTTCTTTGCTATACATATATTTCTCACGTTGATTCCTCTTCTTGTTCGTCATTTGAACTCTTCATCTTCCTTGGTGGTTATGTTGTATTTGTTCATCATCAGTGGTCATTATCCAAATATTATTTTTCTTCTCTAGTAGTTGCAACTCTTCGTCTTTTTTATCAGTTACACCTAGTCATTTTTGGCTTCTTTGGCTTCTAAGCCGCTTCCTTTACGTGACCATCCACGGTGACCATACACCTAACCAACATGTGCTTTGTGACTCATGACTTTGGGAATATTGGTATGAGACAAATCAATTCTCCAAACTCTCGATATTTTAAGTGTATCCTAGTGATGTGCTAGCTCCTCCCTTAACCTTCGTTGATGTGACCATGGTTGTGACTTGGGGACAAGTACTTTAGGAATTCACATTTCGTGTCTTTGGATGTGAGCCAACCCTAACTCTCCCGAATTTTGAACTCATTCCTAGCAAGCTCTAGCTCCATTCTCGATATGACCTTGGGAGATGATATCATGTGACCATGCAATTGAGGGCACGTCCAAAGGTGGTTTGAATAAAACTACTTTTCTCCCCGCAATTTACCTTGAGCCTCCACGTGTCATTTCCCCAAAACCATGATTTCCATTGTGGCCTGCCTTCAACTTTTTAAAGTTCATGCACCTTCAATCCCCGTAATGTGATGGAACCATCAATCTCACAATCTTGACGGTGCTCCTGAATAGACAGTTCATATTTTTTCTTTCACAATCTACAAATCAGATCTAATCTCCCTAGATCAACGACTGTGATTTATTTCGTTATCTAGCCTCCGGGAGTTTCAAATATCAAACCCTTCTTTTCTCCATGCACCAATCTTCCTAAGTCACTGATCTGAAGACACCTATCCTTCTCAATCAACGAATCTACCTCCACTTCAGGAATTTGACCTGTCAACCAGATCAATGGTTCTGTGTCCCCTTTTTTGATCAACTATTAAGACTTCCTTCGAGTCTCCGAACTTTTGAAATCTCAAATATCGAACTAACACTCTAGATGACATGATCCAGATTCACTTCGGATGATCTGATGACTGAGGTCTACTTTAGATGATCCAATAGTCGAGAATGTATTTCAGCTCTCCGGATCTCTGGGCTTCAGAAATTTCAAAACTTAAACTCGTTTTTTCCATATGACAATATTTCAGAGTGGAAGATCTATTGACACCTGTCCTCCCTAATCCAACAAATATCCTCTGCTCTGGGACTTCATCATTCGACAATTTCAAACCTTTCTCCTTCGTGTTTTCCCAGAGTAGTTTCGCTCGGAGTTCATGATCCGTTGACAGGTACCCCCCTGCACGATCAATGATCATAAGTGATTTCGGCACTTCAGGAATTTAGGCATAGCGTTTCTTCATTATTCTCCAGAGTGGTCACTTATTGAATGAGTCAAAGGTGGTAGAGAACGCTTGCTATCGATTAACACTTCCACTTACACTGTCCTTCCACTATACTAGATCAACAGTTGAATATGCACCCGAAGTGTTCTTCAGATCAGGTGAACCATGTCCACTTCGGGACTACAACATTCAGGACTTTGGGACTTAGGGAATCTGCTGGTGGTAAAAAATCCCAGAGTGATGTAACATTACACACATCACCCGTTGAATTGGCACGGGTCAAGTGGTTTCCACGTGTCCTTGTTGACGTGGTCTTCCACATGTCCTTGCTAACAAGGTTAATGACGTGGTTCTCCCTGATCTAACGGTCCTCTTATTTTCTCCATATCCAATGGTCCTTATTTATTTTGGATTTTGAGCTTTGGGTAATTCACCTTTCAAGTTTCCAATTCTTCCAAAGTGATATTCCCCGAAAAGTAACCACATTGCAACTTTTGACATGAACCAAATGTTGTTCGTCGATCATGTTCTTAGATTGATGGCTCGATCTATCTTCAGTGCTGCTCTTCTAGCTTATCATGTCCTTCCACTTAATTCAATCCGACGGTTGTTGATCCTTTGGATTGGTGATCCAAAAACTATTGTTTCTCTTCCTCCTAATATTTTGATCTCTCCGACTTAGAAGGTTTTCTAAGTCTTCATGGGTCTCGACCTTTGCGCCTTCTGCAAGTCTGTCTCTTGGACCTTGTCTGCACTTTTGGAAATCGATATCTCTTCTGACATTTCTCGCCTTATGCGCTCTTGAGGTTTGGTTCGTTGATGTTCTTGCCATCAATGACAAGCATATTCTTCCTGTAAACATGCCAACAATATCCCCCTTTGGCATTGATGGAAACCGTGAAAGGCTGCACTATTTTGCTTAGACCTCCAACTAAAGAATCCATACCACACCTTTTCTCCCCCTTTGACATCAATGTCAAAGAAAATTGAGAGTGACTCTGTGCTCCCCCTGATCAGATACATTAGGAGCACTCTCCTCCTGATTAGATAGACAATTTAGCTTGATAATGGGGTCATGCCCAACTTTTGGCGTAGATACTCAAACTGAGACTTTGCAAGTGGTTTAGTGAATATATCAGCAATATGATCTTTGGATGGAATATAAATGCAAATAAACAACAATGTTGGTCACCTATTCCCTCAAGAAGTGATACTTGATGGGTATATGCTTGGTCTTGGAGTGAAATACAGGATCCTTTGACACACTAATTGCACTAGTATTATCATAATGAATTGGGATTGGTGCAATATACTTTACCTCCAAGTATGCAAGTGTCTGAATAATCCACAATACTTGGGTACAACAAGTGGAAACTACAATGTATTCATCTTATGTAGTTGATAAGGAAATGAAACCTTTCTTCTTTCTCAATCATGCTACAAGGGAATCTCCTAAGAAGTATGCACCTCCACTCATGCTTTTCCTTTCATCCACACAATTAGCCCAATCAACATCTAAATAGACCGATAGTTGAAAATTATGATTCCTAGGATACCATAGGCCATAGTTCATTGTTCCTTTCAAGTATCTGAATATTCTTTTGACAGCTAACAAATGACTCTGTTTAGGTGCAACCTGATACCTTCCTACCATTCCAACAACATGCATTTTGTTTGGATGGGATGTTGTGATGTACAATAGGTTGCCTATCATATACCTATATTAACTCTGATCAACATCAGGTGAGTCATCATCCTTGATTAACTTGCATCCAATGACCATAAGTGTGCTCATAGGGGTAGAAGCTTCCATTTGAAACCTTTTCAACATTTCTCTTAGATATTTCTTCTGAGAAAGAAATATTCCTTCAAACTTCTGAGTAATTTGCAAACCAAGGAAAAATGGCAGTTCCCCTATCATAGACATTTAAAATTCAGACTGCATGGAAGAAGTAAACCATTTCACCAATGAAACATTATTGCTTCCGAAGATGATGTCATCTACATAGACCAACACAATGAGAAACTCATTACCCTCTGTTTTGATATATAGATTGTTGTCAATTGTTCCTCTCTTGAACCCTTTGTCTTGAAGATACTTATCTAGTCTATAATACCAGGCACAAGGAGCTTGTTTCAACCCATATAAGGATTTCTTCATCTTGCAGATGAAGTCAAGGTTATCAGACAGTTGGAAACCCTCTGGTTGTTCCATATAGACTTATTCTTTTAGATCTCCATTTATAAAAGCTGACTTGACATCCATTTGATAGACTTTAAACTGTTTATGACAAGCATAGGCAAGAAACATTCTAATAGCTTCTAATCTTGCTACGGGCGCAAATGTTTCATCAAAATCCAACCCTTCTATTTGGGCATATCCTTTGCAGACCAATATAGCCTTATTTCTTACAATATTTCCTTTCTCATTCATCTTATTTTTGTAGACCCATTTGGATCCTATTACATTTTTATTTGTTAGCCTAGGAACGAGTTCCCAAGTGACATTCTTCTCAATCCAGTCCAGTTCCTCATTCATTGATTTTAACCAATCTACGTCTTTACTAGCTTCATTAAAGTTCTTAGGTTCCACCATGGATATGAAGGCTATATGTGATTGCTTGATGTTTTTGATTATCCTTCTCCTGGTTTGTACACCTTTGTGTTTCTCACCAATTATTTGACTTTCAGGATGATTCTTTTGCATTATTCTGGAGGAAGGATTTGATGTTGATTGTTGTCCTGACTCTTCTTGTCTGGGTGTCTCTTCTCCACCTGATTCATCATCTTCTTGTGACTCTGAGATTTGTTGTTCTTCATTTTCATTATTCTCATCATCTTTTTCATCTGCCTTAGTGCTTATTCTATGTTGATCTTTTACAGGAGCTTCTTCATCAATTCGAACATCAATACAGTCTACTAATTTATGCATTCTTTTGCTAAAGCATCTATATCATTTACTATTCATTTCATATCCTAAGAAGATAACTTCATCAACTCTACTATCAATTTTTCCCAGACGATCATCATTACTCTTGATGTAGAATTTACTTCCAAATACTTTGAAGTGCTTGATTGATGCAGGTCATCCAAACCACAACTCATATGGAGTTTTATCACTATTTTTCCTTAGATGCGCTTTGTTTAGAATATGAACAACTGTGTGAACAACCTCCACCCAGAAGTTTTGTGAAATGTCCCTTTCACTCATCATGTCCCTTTCCATCTGCTGAATTGATCTATTTTAGCATTCTACAACTCCATTTTGTTGAGAAGTACCTCGAATAGTATATTCTCTTTTAATTCCATGTCTGTCACATAATTATTTGAAATCTCTAACAAAAATTCCCCTCCCCTGTCTGAGTGAATTTCCTTTAACTTCCTTCCTGTCTGATTCTCAGCTAATGCCTTAAACTTTTTGAACTTCTCAAATGCATCAGATTTTTCTCTGAGAATGGAAACCCTTGTAAGTCTGGAGAATTCATCAATGACTAGCATAAAGTAACGTTCTCCTCTAGTTCCTTCCTTTCATGATGGTCCACAGAGATCCATATGAACAATTTGAATTGGTTTCTTTAAATATGTGAAACTCTTAGATTTGAATTAAGCACGAGTCAACTTCCCCATTTGATAGGATTCACATACAGAGTTATTAGGCTTAGATATTATTGGAAGGTCTTTCACAATGCCTTCATTATTCAGTTTAAAAATATGATCAAAATTTAGGTGTCCAAGCCTTCTGTGCCATAACCAAATTTCATCAAAATTTCTTAAATGACATTTCTCCTTATCTTGCTTCAGAAGATATACATTGTTTTCAGTTCTAACCCCTTTGTCAATCAGGTCTTATGTGTTTACTGTCTTTATTTTACTATTCTTGGCAGTGAAAGTGACTTCACATCCTCTGTCACATATATGACTGACACTAAGAAGATTATGCTTTAAACCATCAACAAATAATACATCTTGAGCTTTGATTCTTCCATTACTTAGGCTTACTACATCTTTACCTCTGATCTTTCCTGGAGCATCATTTCCAAAGGTCACACTCCCTGATTTATTTTCTTTGACTAGTAGGAACTTACTTTTATCAACTTTCATATGACTGGAGAATCCGCTGTCAATATACCAGGGGTATTTTTGTCTTTGATTTTACAACACTAATCCACACTTGTTATCTTCATTCTTCTTCTAGACCTTGATGTTTTTAGCTCTGTGATTTGAATCTAGCTTATAGTTCTTTAAGCGACAGTCTGCATCTTTATGTCTATAATTATGGCAGATGTAACATTCTGGTTCATTGAATAAAGGATCATAACACTTGTTATGTTTAATCTGCGTCCTTTTCCCAACCATCACATGATTTGCAGTCTATGGTTACTTTTTCCTTTGTTGTCTCATTATTTTTTTTGGAATATATTTATTCCATGGCTATCTTGACTTCTCATGTCTAAATCTTAAATAACAATTTACATCTTTGTGGCCAAAGTTAGAGCAGTAAAAACAATATCCATAGAAAAAATCTTTGTACCTGGAAAATGGTTGTCTTCTTTGAGTAGGTCAATTTCTTCCATGTTGATGATTTCCTTAAGCAGAGGGTGTAGTATTTATTTGTTCTACGGATTCAGTTCTGGTAGATTTTCCTTCACTCCTCCTTGGCAGTTGATTCTCTTCATTTGTTTCTGTAGGTTTGTTGCTGTCAATGGTTGTAGATTTGAAAAACTTGATGGATTCTTTATTGCTTGGATGACCACTACTTCATCCCTCTTCATAACCCAAACCAGTTTTCAACTTTGAATTTATTTACTGATTCATAATGGAGGCTAATCCTTCTGATTCTTTGATACTTGTCAGATTCTGATGATATAAGGCCTGAAATTTCTCTCAATCTTTTCTAATAGTCACTACTTCAGCTTCCAGTTTTCACCTTTTTTTTAGCTTCCTTCAATTGTTGTTTGAGGATGTCTTCAATATTCTTAGCTTCTTCTAAATTAACCTTCAACAGATAAATTTATTCAGATGGTTCACTGGATGTTTTCTCATACCTGAGCAGTAACTATTTTTGTTTTGTTTTCATTTCTATGAGTCTATCAATCTCTTCCACGACACTGGCAATTTCTCCTTCAAGATCTACTACTGTTTCACAATCAACGAACTCAGTTCATGTATATTCAATGTTTGGATATTCTAAAGCTATTAGCATGATATCATTTATTTTATCTTCAATAAAAGAGTCATTTCTTTCATCATCTGAGGGATCACCATCATTTCTTACACAAATTCTTTTCTTCTTAAAATTATTCTCTTTATAGACCTTCTTGTGTTTGTGCTTCTCTTCATCATCATATGTCTGGTCCTTTCTTTTGTGAGTTCACTTAGAAGCAAAATGACCTATCTTACCAAAACTGAAACATTTGAAGGGCAATTTACCTTTGTATTTGCCTGATCCTTTCTTCAGTCTCCTCATAACATTTGCTTCAATCTCATCTATATTGGAGTCTGTGTTTTTATCTAATTTAAAAGATGTCTCTCTTGTAGTGGATTTACCTTTGGTGATTCTCATTTCATAAAAAGTTAGGGTTCCAAGAAGTTGATCTAGCATGAACGTTTTGAGATCAGCTATTTCCTCTATAGAAGAGACCTTTGAGTTAAATCTATCAGGAAGAGATCTTAATATTTTTTGGACTAGAAAAGATTCATCTATTGTTTCACCTAGGCCTTTCATAGTGTTGACAATTTCTTCTATACGTAAGAAGTACTTACTGATAGTTTCATCTTCATCCATCTTTAACTGCTCAAATTTCAGTTCGTGAGTCTGAAGTTTGGCGTCTTTCATCTTTTCATTACCTTCATAACAACTTATCATCTTGTACCACATAACTTTAACTGAATTACAGTTCATGAATTTGACAAACTCCACTTCATCAAGTCCATTGAGGATGGAATTCATTGCTTTTGCATTAAAGCTAAACTCCATCTTATCATCTTTTGAGGCCAAGAATACAGGCTACACATATCTCATTTCAATGACATCACAAACATCAACAATGTGTTATCATTCTTATTTTCCATAAGGAAAAGTTTGTTCCACAAATAGAGGGGGTCTATTAGTGTAACTTCCATCATGAATAGTCATGTTCA
>JASDQU010104190.1:295482-307205 GCA_032191745.1 Picea mariana | reverse complement strand
TCTTCGTCCTTCATGGCCATCGGCTTCTTTGCTACTCCGCTCAATGGTAGGAATAGATCCTTCTGATATAAATAGTCTTCCATCTGCATCTTCCATAACTGGTAGTTTTGGCTGTTAAATTTCTCGACCCTAAACTTTCCATGTTCTGACATTGCTCCCACTCGAACCAGGAACCCTCTTTTTCTGTGAGTTACCTTATGCTCTGATACCAGTTGTTAGAAAAACAGGACCACGGAGCAATAAAATAAAACGAATGCAGAAACAAAACACAGAAGACACACAATACAAGAGAGACACAGATTTACGTGGTTCACCCAGTGTGAGCTACATCCACCAGAGAAATTGCCAGGTCCTTCCTTTATTATTATCCAACAAATGAAGGGATACAACCTACAACAAAATCCGTTGTAACTTCCTCTTCTTTCTCTCACAGTCTCCTCTCTCAGAATACAATATTCACCATCAACCATAGCCGCAATACATTTCCCTCATAAAAGAGGGTTGCCTTCTAGGGCAAAACAACCTAACATAATCTCTACCGTTAGATCTGCGACCGTATAATGAACGGTCCAGATTTACAATGAAATTACAATATACTTTTACAAGGCAATTTTTTCTTCGAGGGCTTCGCCCCCAAACCCCCAGACCCCCCAGCCGGGGGGATAGGCCCCCCGGACCCCGCAGAGGGGGTACCCCCCCTCTACACTCCCCCGCGTAGAAGAGTGTACATACTTCTGGGGTGTAAATACTTCATGGGGTATAAACATGGCTGAAAGTAAAAGACCTATAAATCAGGAAGATAATCAGTCTCCACAACCAATAGTCTATGCATGGCGCTTGAAGAATTGAGAGTGAAGTCGCCAGTAATGTCTTGGAAACTGGATTCTGCATTGAGAGTGGAGTCGCCTTTCAAAATTCAGGATTATTCTACCAGTGGAATCACCTTCAAACATATTTTTGATGTGTGGAGTCTCCAAAGTAGGAATACAACCAATATGTGTCTAAGTGTATGTTTCTCTCAGACCTTAGAACTCAACCATGTCGTTCCTTCCCAGGGAAAATTTTTCAATTTTGTCCTCGACAACGGTGCCAAAATGTTAGAACCCTGTAAATCCGTTCGGCTGTCAAAACAGACGATAGGGGTAACTGTTTCAACCAGCTTTAGAGATGAGGCACTAGCCTGCTCAACTCAGAGAGGGATCTCTCGTGTCACTGGGTATTTCTTTGATAATCGGTGGCTAGATTTGGTTTGTTTATCATGGGTTTGTTGAGAGAACATAGATAGAATTTGGGCTATGGAGTTGAATATGAATAATGCATCTACAAATTATGAGAACTCTCAAGAGGAAAAGGCTAAATGAGGCACTGAGTTTGAGTCTAAACTGAAAATTTTGCATGGCAACAGAGGAAAGGGGAAAACATATAACCGTATCAGAGCATATTTAAATGAATTCTGACCTAGTTAAGAAGAAAACCACATTAATTTAAATTGCTAAGTCTAGAGAATCATCGGACGAATTCCAGACTTCTAACTCTCCAAATTAAAAGAAGAACTATGAATGAAATTTCAAATACACAAGAAATACATACTATGGAAGGAAACAAAACTCATATCACTACCAATTAGAATCTTTTCATAAATAGTTCAAAAACAGCTTCTGCATTATATATTTAGTTCAACTCCATTGTACAAAAAACTTTCCTGCTACGAGGGCAGGAAC
This sequence comes from Picea mariana, assembly GCA_032191745.1. Lineage (NCBI taxonomy): Eukaryota > Viridiplantae > Streptophyta > Pinopsida > Pinales > Pinaceae > Picea > Picea mariana. The sequence continues at coordinate 305,484 of JASDQU010104190.1, read as the reverse complement.
CTCTTTCCCTCATACTTTCTATATATTTGGGATGATATATATAGAGAGGTTTACAGTGGAATTCAAAATGATTAAACTTCCTTATAATCCTATAGATAGATATTGGTTACAAAAAGAAGTAATGTGTAACAACAATTCTCCTTCTTTATAGGGATCATTACAAAACAAGTCGGACATGACTGAATCTTTTTTTTTGCACGCCACATGTCCAAAATTCGTTGGAAAGTACTCAATTTTACCTGAGAGTTTTATTCTCACTTGGTGATTTCCTCCCTTAGAGTATCCAACCGGACTGGTAGATTTTCCCCAATGCTTTCGACAGCTTCAGTTTTGGTTCCAATTTTCCATTGTTTGCTCCATTTATTTTTCATGATGTACCTGTTGATGATTAGATCCCTCATAATAGGATTTAGTCTGACCTCTAATTCTGGTTCTGTCATAGGTTCAGTGTGAAACTTTGTCGCTAATATCCGTGCAATCGACCTTTATTTTTTACTCGTTGATAAACTTGCTTTGTTATTTGAAAACCCTGTTACATTGGATATTGTTTGGTTGGCTCAGTCCACGTCTTTCAATTTTGTGGATACCAAGGCATTCTTTAACTTTAGAGAAATCAGAAAAATGATCCAGTCGGAGACTGCTTTACTTGAGACTGAAACGATGATTTCCTGGAGCATAATAACGCCGCCCACTCTTGAATATTGGTAGTTATTGAGTTTCAATCATGAATCACTAACATGATTAATGACAAGTACGTTAATTTACCATGCTTGGCCAATCCATTTTGACATGATTAGCCTTTGACTTCGTTATCTGGCGATGTTCAGTAGACATCGCATGGACATGAAGTACCTGAAGGAGTGTCATGCAGTGATTTGACCAGCCGCAAACTTCTCGTACACGAATCTTTGATCTGATGTTTTAGAACACATGACATCGAGGCTTTGGGAAAACAATTTTAGGAAGACTAATTTTTCCCCGATTTACATCTGAGGGTGCCATGCATCCACAAATGATACCGTGATGGTTTTCCCCATCCCTCCTATGATCGGTTAAGTCTCGCGTTGTTTCGTCACTCGATATGGGCCATCACCATTGATCCAGGCCTCCCCAAGATCTATGGTCTGTTTAAGTCTGACTGCGTTCCTGGAAATTTAACCCTGTTTGCCAAATGGGTTCTATCCTGCCAGCTTAACCCCTCTCTAAATTTATCCAGTGTTCTGTCAGGTCTCTTCTGGGAAATCATTATGGTGACAACATAGTGCATGTGCATCTCGATGTGCTTCGTCCGTTGCCTCTGAATTGGATCTATGCAGAACTTCAGAGTGCTCTGGTTGTCACACCATATGACGATTGGTCGATGAAACTAAATGTCCAACTCAGTGAGAAAATGTTGTAGCCACATATCCTGAATGGTTATGTTAACTACCCCTATGTACTCTATCTCAGATGAAGATAGAGAAATATCATCCTACTTCTTTCTCGACCAATAGATAGGTCTGGAACCAAGACTGGGTGAGTAACCAAATGTGGACTTGCAATCAATGATATCATTGACCCAGTCAGAATTAATGAACTTGATGAGGTCCAATGTAGAGTATATTGAATAGTGAATCCCAAAGGTGATGGTGTCATGTACGTATCTAACGATATGCTTTGCATCCTTCCAATGTAGCTCATGCGACTCCTTCATGAACCTTGATACTACTCCAACTGCATAGTAGAGGTATGGTATGGAGTATGTGAGATACAACAAGATCCCTACTAGATGTATGTACAGTGTGTATTCAACCAGTGGAGTGTCTCTCCCATCCTCAAGTCTGACTCCTAATAGGAAAGGATTCAAAGAAGACTTGTAGTCTGTCATGTGAAATCTCTCAAGGAGATCTCGTGCATACTTGACCTAAGACAGTTTGATGCATGATGCATCCTGATTGATATCGAGTCCAAGGAAGAAATGTAGAGGACCCATTTCCATCATCAAGAACCTGTCATGTAGAATCCTCTTGATTGCAACAATCGTTGAATTCGAGGAACTGGTGATCAAAAAATCATCAACATACAGAACTAGGAGTAGAAGTGAATCAGTCGTCGTGAGCATGTAAACATTCAGGTTTTACTTACAACATAAAAATTTATGTGACAATAGATAGGAGTCCATCTTATCATACCATGCCCTCAAGGCCTGCTTGAGGCCATAAAGAGACTTCTTGAGTCAACAGACCAAATATGAATCCTACATAAATCCCTGGGGCTACTCCATATAGATCTTCTAAGAGAGATCATCATGAAGAAATGCATTCTTCATGTCCATCTGATGGACTTCCCATCCCTTGTTTACCATAATGTCAAGTGATAAATGTATGGAATCCATCTTCGATACTGGAGCGAAGGTCTCATCATAGTCAATGCCATGCACCTGTTGAAAGCCTTTGGCAACTAGCATGGATTTGTATCTGCTAACATGTCCATCCGCTATGCTCTTAGTCGTGTAGACTCATTTGCACCTAACAAGTTTCCTTCCTGAAGGAAGGGGAACCAGATCCCAAGTTTGGTTCTCGAAGAGGGAGTTATACTCCTCCTGCATGGTGGATTCCCAAAAGGGATTTCTAGCAGCCTCGCCATAAGGCTATGGATCTGAAGACTGAACCAAGAAAATATGCATGGGTGGCATCGGTTCAGTGTCAGTGAGTGCAAGAGAAGGCTCCTCGAAATCAGATCGAGTCCTCCTAGTATCATTTGGATCCCCAACAAGATCCCCTACATCGTGAAGAGTAGTCTTGGCCCAGTTGGGCTTCTGCTCTGGCTCTGCATCTGCATCTCGATGCACTGACTCTGCATATGACTGTATTGACTTTGTATCTAGATCATATGAATTCTTTGAATCAGAATTCTCATCTGAAGAAGAGTCACCATGTGCATGCTCATCATCTCTGACAGGTGGAAGAACAAAAATGTATGCATGTGGTTGCTGAGGTACATGCGAGACACTTTCCTCGAATTGGACACTTCACTCAATGATGAGTCGGTATGAGGAAATATCAATGAGTCTGTATCCCTTCACACCGTCGGGGTATCCGAAAAAGATACACTCTTTTATCTTTGGATCAAGTGCTTTCCTCTTCTTAGAGGGAATCTTACCCCATGCACATGAACCGAAAATACGAAAGTGGGTCACTTCCAGTTTGAGGCCGCTCCAAGCCTCATAGGGAGTCTTATCCTCAACAGATCTATGGGGAGATATGTTTTGGATTTAGGTTGCAAAATTAAGTGCTTTGGCCCATAATATTTGTGGAAGTGACTTTGCATGTATCATGCAAGATGTCATCTCTTTTAGAGATCTATTTTTCCACTCAGAAACTTCTCTTTGTTGCGGAGTATAGGGAACCATGTGCTACAACTGAATCCCTATATCATGACATAGATTTTGTATCTCGTGGTTAACATACTCCCCCCTGTTATATGTTCGAAGGAATTTGATTTTATTTCCTGATTATGTCTCAACAAGGGCATTGATTTTATTTTCTGACTTTGTCTCAACAAGATAGGGTAGCTGACTAGTCATATTAACTAGTATCAAATAAGTGTTTTGGGTACAACAATGATATCTTCTTCAGTGAGTATTCAAATTAAGTGAGACCAGTTGCATTGGACATTGGACAATATTTAGTATTTCTGGTGCAAGTTTCAAAATCCAATATCAGATATTGTTCTCTTGGCATGCTTTACAAGTACGCTCTCCAGAAAGGGACAAAAATCAGCAAAGTGTAGGGAAGTTACCATAACTTCCACTTGGTACATCCAATTTTGATCAGACCAGTGGAATTGTAGAGAGGACATATTAGATAACTATAGAACAAACGTTCAGACCTAGAAGGGCCAAAATTTTAGAGATACACCAGAAGGAAGGTCAGCCAAGAGGACAAACTCCAAATTAATGTTTTTAAAGGTACGCAACTTACAATTGGCATAATTATTTTTGGAATATTTGTTTCGGGTGATTTGAAATTTGTGATAAATATAGAATATAGGAGTATTATTTGTATTACTCCATATGGGTCCCAAAAAGGTGACAACACCTATTAAACCTCCAGAAGTCTCATCTATGACTCAAGAAGAAAATAAGGACATACATAACAGGTTGTCCAAATTGGAGGAACAAATTAAGAATGTGAGTGAAAAGTCTGATAATTGGGTAAACTCACAAAGACAAATTCAAGTAATGGAAGGGAAGATGGATGGCATGGAAAACAATATGGAGGGTATTAAAAACAATATGGATGATATGGAAAATAAGATGGAAGAAAATAAGAATGACATAAAAAGAGAAATACAAAATTCCATGAAGGAAATGCAAAATATGTCTTCCTTGATATTTCAAGCTATAGATGAAAGATTCCCTAAAGGAGACATCAAAATGGAATAGACTCATGAAAATAAAGGTAGTACTCATGTTGAACAAACTGCCAATAATAATCCATTTAGTGAATCTAACTCTAATAGTGGAATTAATTCTGGTGGGGGTCCTAAATTCAACTTTTCCAAAATTGAATTAAAGAAGTTTGATGATACAAAGGTATTTACTTGGGTGAACCAAATAGAGAAATATTTTGAACTACATAATATTATATATGATAAGAAAAGGATTCACATAGAAACCTTTAACTTTGAGATAAAACCATATCAATGGTATCAATGGATAGTGAAAAGGCAGCTCGCTTTATATCACTACACTTGGGGTTTATTAACAAGAGACTTAGAAGCACAATATGGGAATGTGTGGGAACAAGACTACTTCATTCAATCGAAAAGAATCAGGCAGTTAAGTGATATTGAAGAATATAATTCAGAATTCCTAGAACTTGCCATAAGGGTGGATAACCTAAGTGATGAACACTTGATGGAAGCTTACATGGGTGGATTAAAAGAAGACATTAAACAAGAAATTTTCTTAAGACAACCTACAAGTATTATGGAAGCTATGCAAAATGCTCATCATATTCATGCCAAAAATAAGGCTATACACAAGTATAGCATTAGAGGCAGAGATCGTTTTGGGGGTCATAAGACAACCATATCTCAACCAACAAGTTTGACACCTCATCAAATGGATGAAAGAAGAGAAAAAGGACTATGTTTCAATTGTGACAACAAGTACAGTAAAGGGAATAAATGTGGTGAGAATAAATTATTATACATAGACTGTGAAGAGGAAGAAGATAGTGTATGTTGAGCCTCTAAATTGACATCCCCACTACCTTATTATACTCCTCATATACACCTTTTTGGCTTACCTAAGCTTGGATAAATGACAAAGAACACTACCTTTAGCCATTGATGAGGTCATAAGGTAAAGTATAATTAAATCATTCATTTTTCTGGTTTATTGAGCTAGGAGACTAAATGTTTCATGTACTAATGTTTTAATTTGCCATGTATAACCTTTGACCTCTAGATGAGTCCAGCCTTTCTGTACCAGCTCAGTCATTTGGTACTTATGCACCAGATTGCCACTGTCTGAATCCGGTACCAAATGCACCTTCCATTCAGATCTGGTACCGAATCTCACCTATCGTGATCCAGTACCAATGGTCGTAGACTGTCACGATCCAGTACCAACCACTTGTGTACTATTTGGATCCGGTACCATTTACCAAATCTCACCTGTCATGATCTGGTACCAATATAGGAAGAAAAATATACCAAGTTGAGCTCCAAATCGTACTAAAGATAATTGTTGGATGTTTGTTGAATCATTAAAGCTCTAGCAAGGTTATGATAAGCTTGTTTGTCTATTGCTTCATCCTCATACACTTCGTGTCATGAGGATGAAGATTAAAATATGTAACCAAATATATAAATTTGACAATTCACTGATTTGCTAAAGATTTCACCTCCTTGTGTTTCACGACTAAGATTGTTTAAATAGTCATGGCAAGGATGGTGGAGATAGTAGAGAGTTAGTATAATCTAGCATGTGAAGCAGCGTTACATATTGTAGAACACATTCTGAGTTGAAGTTTAATAGAAGGATGTCATTTATTTCCAGGTCTTGATCATTTATGAATGAATGTGAGTTGAGTTGTTAGCATAGTTTAATTCTATGTTTTGAAATTTAAGTAAGGGGAATGTGTGGATTGAAAGAAAGCTTACTGTAGACTCCAGTCGCTGACCTATTGAAGCAGAAAGGGCCCACCGCCCAACAAAGGTCAGCATCCTTATATATTAGTGTTAGTAGTTGATTTCAATAGTATAGATGTTAGATTAGATGAATCTTAATTCTTTCAGATGATAGCATTATAGTTTAGACTAGGATTTCGATTATACGATCGTTTGGAGATCTTTACCTACTCTGTTTTGCATATGTTATGTTTCTGTTTTTATGAATTTGATTTTGTTTCATGGACATAAATGTTGGCAGTAGTAGTCAGACATATTTGAAGGAGAACTAGTGAAGTTTACAACAACACATTGTGAACCACAGCATACTCAGTATATTGACTATTGAACTACCCATGCTATGTCTTGATGATTGATGTGTGATTTCCCTTTCAGAAGTGTGATTGCATAGTTAGTTTTCTGGGTTAGATAGCAGAGTTCATCTTTCAAAGAACTCCATCTCATATTTGAATGTGCCATAATGGAGTAGATAGCCCCTCTGTAAAAGACAACCAAAGTGTGTTTTGATTTTCTAGTTTGTTTTGTTTCAAGCATGCATAATCTAGAATAGTTCTATACTCATGACATTAGAATTACCTTTCTTACTGGTGTCTTGCAACTCTGTTGATTACAAATCCCAGATTGATAATTAATGAGTGCATTATACTAAACATATAAGTAGCACACCATTTTGGCGCCGTTGTCGGGGAGTTGCAAATGGTAGGAAGTGATTTTTAGCTTAGATTGTTTGCATATTTTTTGAATGATTTTAAAGGATTCTTGAGGGAGGAGGATAAAACATTTAAGACATGAGTGAAGCGCCATGTGGCCACTAGAGTGGGGTTCTCTGAAGCCAGGTTTACTTCTTACCTTCTAGATAGAATTAGGATTTCAATTCAATTAAGAATCAAATTTCCATTTTATGCATAGATATAGAGATAATAAGGGAAGAATTGTAAGCTCTAAAGATTCAAAAACAACCCCCCCAACTAATCCAACTGACACTAGTGCAGGAAAAATTCCACCAGGAGAAAGTTCAAGGGGAGCCAACGAGGCTCTAGAAGAAGAACCTAAAATGGAAGAATCAGCATTGGCGCAGGTAGAACGTGAATCTGCTAAACGTTCAGGAGACACACAAAATCTAGTTTCTAAACCATCTATCAGTGGAATGGCAAAAGAAGAAGGAAATGCAACCACTGAGACTGAGACCTTTGGGTTTCCAATCTTCGATATTTCCAAAAACATCAACATGAAGAATATCCCACTATCATCATTACCCACTTTTAGAGGTGTGTCAACTGAAGATCCAGATTTATTTTTATTCGAGTTTGACATATTATGTAGAAGCTATAACTACTACAATGATGCCCAAAAACTTAAGCTCTTTCCTGCTACAATGAAAGATTTAGCCTTAATATGGTTCATGAGCTTAGGAGAAAATACAATCCTCTCTTGGGATCAGATGAAAGACACATTTTTACTGAAATACCAAGACTATTGTAAGGATAATGCTAAAAATGAAATTTTTAAAATGTAGCAAACAAAAGATGAAAGCCCTGAAGACTACTTAGAAAGGTTCTTATACAACTACCAAAAATAAAAATTATTCACCACAGACCCAGCTGTAGTAAGAACCGTATTTTTGAAGGGTATTAGAGATGACTGCATAGAATTTTTAAATTTGCTAAGTTCAGGAGATGTGCACCAAAATCCTTTTGCAAAGATTGCAGATTATTGTAGAAGATACTCAAGAGGACAAGCTAAAATAGGCAAAGCACCAAGAGATTCTTTTAGCAAAAATACAAGACAAAGCTCAGGAACTATCACCAGAATTGAGTTAGGAAACTTATTAGAGAACTTTAAAACAAACATCTTGAGCACAATCAGTAACCAGTTAGATACCCTAAAACTGAAAAAGAAACAAGAAGAAGAAATTGCTTTAGCAATCTTCTTTCCTAGATGCCGAAAGAAGCATGGTGAGAAAGAATGTCCATTAAATGTCATAGAAATATGTCGCCTGTGTACACTAGAGCACCCCACAACTAAGTTTCCAACTTTGCTTGAACTACAAGCCATGTATAGGGGAGGAGGAGTCTCACAAGAACAATCATAGCCTTCCAGAAGACCTTGGAGAGCACAAAACCCCAATGCATTTTATGACCCTAATGAAAAGTATCAACAACAACAATGGGTTCCTTCCCCAATGACCTATCCACAATGGACACCTCAGCAAGCTCAAACTCAACCTTGGCAACAAGGTTGGAGGGGGCCTATGTATGGGAATCCCTCTTACCCTACATATCCACAGTATCCTGCAAACATTTCCCAATTACTACATGGATTTAACCCACCACAGATGCAAGCTTTAATCCCACCTCCTATACAAGAGCAATTTACAACCCCCTTGAACCCTAACCAGCAGCAGGAAGTGCCTATAAATTCCAATCAACAACCACAAAACCAATCTACCCACAACCCTCCGAGACCAACAACAATCCCTGCCCAGCCAATCCCTAACCCCAATAATCGACCCACCCACCCTGTGCTGAATACAGAAGTTCAAACCTTTCCCACCTATGAAATAAAACTACGATCAGGGAAAGTTGTAAATCAATCAAATCCTACAGTAATAATTCAGGAAGAAAATGATAATCATTATGAGGAAGAAAACACTCAAACCACCTCTGCATAATAAGAGACTTCCCCTCTTATTCCAATCACTTCTCAGTCTGTACGAGTACCTCAACAAGTTAATCTTCCACCCTACCCCGAAAGACTATTAGTGAAGAAACCTGACCCACCCTTGCACAAAGATATAGAGGATGAATTACGAAATGTATGTATAAAAATACCTCTGTTGCAAGCCATTAAGGATATCCCCATATATGCCAAAATCATAAGGGATATTTCCCTTAAAAACCAGGAAGGAAGAAGAAGGAACCTCCCCTTGTTCAGGTGGTGTGACAATTATCTGAATTTATTTCTGAAATGTCATACAAATATAATGACCCTGGGAACCCAATAGTCATTGTTGAAATTAATGGTATTTCTTTACCAAACACACTCATTGATTTGGGTGCAACAATTAATGTAATTCCTTTTGATACTATGCAAAAGCTCCAAATCAACCAGTTAAGACCAACCCAAACCATGATAGAGTTGGCAGATAAGTCAGTCATTAGCCCTGCCGGAAGTCTATATGATGTCACATTCACTCTAGCTTCTTGGGAAATTCCAGTAGAATTTTTAGTCATCTATTCTAAATCATCATCCAAACCAAGACACCCTATGGTTCTTGGCTGTCCTTGGTTGGCCACAATAGGTGCCTTTATCAGTTGTCGGTCTGGTGAGATGACTATATCCAATGGCACACATAGCCAAAAGCTTGTCCTCTTTCCTCATGCCCAACCGACACAGGAGATACCTGTCTGGTTAGAAAACCATTATGGAGAAGAAGATTGCATCAAACCCCTTTTAACACTTGAACAGGTAAAAGGAATGCAAGAACAATCAGATGAACAAGTCTTAAGTTCATTTTTGGCTGATACAAATTGTATTGAATATCCGAGGTCTTTTGCAGAGTTGTCAAACATTTTCAATTCCGAATTTCAACAAAATTGGCACCCTGATATCACTCAATTATATACTTTATCACCAGCTCCCTCAGAGAAGGAAGAAAGTACTGAACTTGTTGATATTATCCCAGGAAAACCCTTGTATATCAACTCTAGTTTGGAACCAGAACAAAAGACACAAGTAATTGAAATGCTCCAAAGACAATTTGATGCCTTTGCATGGGATTATGCAAACATGAAAGACATCCACCCTGACACATGCACACAT
>JASDQU010104190.1:284614-295445 GCA_032191745.1 Picea mariana | reverse complement strand
ATCCAGCCCTTAAAGATATTGTAAAAGAGGAATTGCAAAAACTCCTTCAAGCCAATCTCATATACCCCATTTCAGATAGTCAATGGGTGTCTCCACTTGTCAGAGTTCCCAAGAAAAATGGTAAGTGGAGAATATGTGTAGAATTTAGGGAGTTGAACAAAGCCACCCATCGAGATTATTTTCCCTTACCATTTATTGATCAGGTGTTGGATACCTTGTCCGGAAAGAAGTATTTTTCATTCCTAGATGGGTTTAGTGGTTATAACCAAATACAAATAACACCTGAAGACCAGGAGAAGACCACTTTCACCTGCCCATGGGGAACCTATGCTTATAGTGTTCTTCCTTTTGGACTTTGAAATGCCCCAACCACTTTTCAAAGGGTTGTCCTAGCCATTTTCTCTGATTTGACCAATGATTGCGTGGAAGTCTACATGGATGACTTCACAGTCCATGGAAAAGACTTCCAGGAAGCTTTGACCAGTCTAGAAAAAGTCTTGATTAGGTGTAAGGAAACTAATATTTCCCTAAGTAATGAAAAGTCAAAGATGATGCTCACTGAAGGTATTGTTTTGGGACATCACATCTCTAGTTTTGGAATGAGAGTTGATCAGGCAAAGATTCATATTATCACACAAATTAGAATACCTTCCTCACAAAAGGAAGTTCGTAGATTTTTAGGGCATGCTGGCTACTATAGAAGATCCATTCCAAATTTTACAAGCCTAGCTACCCCTTTATTCAAGTTATTATCTAAAGAAGCCGAATTTAAGTGGGATGATGAATGCCAAATATCTTTTGAGATTCTAAAACAGAAATTGTCAACTACCCCTGCATTAGGAGAACCAAATTGGTCCCTTCCTTTTCATATATGTACCGATGCCTCAGACACAGCTCTTGGGGTGGTTCTTGGACAAAGCAAAAATCAAATGCCTTATGTTATTTACTTTGTCAGTAAAAATCTGTCTCCAACTGAAGTTAATTATATGGTCACAGAAAAAGAATTGCTAGATGTGGTCCATGCTATCAATAAATTTAGACACTATATTACAGGATATCAAGCTTTTGTACACATAGATCATTCAACCATCATATTCTTAATGAACAAACCTGTAACAAATCCTAGATTTACAAGATGGTTGTTATTATTACAAGAGTTCAATATCAACATTATTCATTGACCTGGTAAGGATAATCTTGTGGCTGATTTCTTATCTATAATGATTCATCTGGGAGATAACGCACCAGTAGAAGATAACTTTCCTGATGAAAATTTGTTTGTTATTTCTACATTCACTCCTTGGTATGCAGATGCAGCTAACTATCTTGTGATAGGTAAGATGCCTCAGAAATTGTCTCCTAGAGAAAAACAGAAAGTAATTCAGTTAAGTGCAAAATACATGTGGCACGATGATTGTCTCTACAAAACAAGACCAGATTTGGTAATCAGGAAATGTGTAAGGGAAGATGAAATTCATGATATTTTGCAAGCCTACCATAATGGTCCTTGTGGAGGACACTTCGCAGACAAGAGGACATCTTTACTAGATTTGGTGTACCTCGAGAAATTGTGATTGATCAAGGAACTCAATTTACCTCTAATCTAGTCAAAGATGTTACAGAACAATACCAAATTAAACACGGGAAATCTACACCCTACCATCCACAGGAAAATGGACAAGTAGAATCTACCAACAAAGTTATTGAGTCCATTCTTACCAAAATAGTATAGCTACACCACAAGGACTAGGTTAACAGATTACTAGAAGCCTTATGGGCTTATAGAATCACCTGGAGGAATACAATAGGACATACACCCTACGAGTTGGTGTATGGGAAGCAGGCACTTCTCCCCATAGAATTCCAGATCAAAACCTTCAGGACTGCACTACAAGTTGTCATGAAATTGGATGAATCCCAGCAACAAAGACTCTTGCAACTTAATGAGTTGGACAAAATTAGGTATGAAGCACTTCAAAGAACCACCCTCATTCAAGAGTAGAGAACAAAATGACATGACAAGTATCTCAAAAAGAAAAAATTTCAACAAGGAGATTGGGCCCTGTTGTATGACAGCAGATTCAAAAACTTCAAAGGTAAGTTAACTACTCGTTGGATGGGACCTTACGAAATTGACACTATCTATGATAATGGTTCAATCAGGATAAATACAATTGACGAACAACAGACACCACTACCTTTGAATGGTCACCAGTTGAGAATTTATAACAAACCCCTATCAAAAGAGGAATTTTTGACTCGTATACTACAGAATTCAGATATACAGGTGATCAGTAAGGAAGGAGACCTTCCTACTGATCCACATTGATTGATTGGTTTATTTTTAAACTTTTGTACATAGGTGTGGATTGTGTTTTGTTAATAAGATAAAGGTAACAAGGGATTCTTACCTCCTTTTGTTTTACTTTTGCATTTTATATTTGATTTCTATAATTTATTTGATCCTTCAATAACTTGATAAACATCATTTTTGTAGGCATAAACAATACTTTGTTCTACTTTGGTACCAGAAATCCTGTTCTGGTCTGGTACCAGCAGTCCTGTGCTGGTCTGGTATGAAAAGTCTATCTTTATATGGTACTACCAGGACACATCACCTAATTGACAAGGAATGCTACGCATATTTCAAAATCTTATGTCAATTAATATGAAGTATGAAGCCATCCAACAACCAGTTAAGATGGAACCAAGAAGCCGAATGCAGCATCAAATGGCAGCCCCTATGGAGCAATAATTTATTTTGGTTCTATTGCTGACTAAAGGGAAGTATCTTTAATTTCTTTTGGTTCTGTTGCTAAAAGGAAGAATTTTTAATTTCTTACGGTTCTGTCGCTTGACAAAGAAGACATAATATTTACCTATGATTGTTAAAAGAACCATGTTTAATCTACTTCAAAGTCTAGAGGTTTCCTTTATCTAGTATTTCAGCATGATTAAAGGGATAAAAACTATATTAGCCTACAAGTAACTATCTCACCCTAACTAGACTTCAATATTATTCATTGGATTATCTTTTCTAAAGAGTAACATATGAGTATATGAACACTCTCTGTCAAGGGCACACTAGGAAAAATTTTATGGAAGAGGATGTATCAGTACCCTAAGGTAACTTTAGGTCATTCTCTTATGGACAAACTCAGACAAAATTATACATTTGGATCCAATGTGCAATATAAAAGTTTATTTTTCCTTCAGAAAATAATTTAAAGACATCCAAATAAGAGAATACACCTTCCAACTCAATACCATCCCAGCCTGTTAAAAGGTTTTCAGACGAGCCTCCCCTATCACCATGCAAAAGCACTCTTTAATCAAAATCGAAATAGGTGACTATGGACAAGAAGCTTCTGATGGAAAAAGATTTTAAGAGACTAACCCATCGGGATACTGAACAGGTCTGCTGGCAGCGGGTACCGGTCTGTGGTATGACTAGGCAAACCCATCAGGGTATTGAACAGGCCTATTGGCAATGGGGAATTCTGCCTAGGGAAGGGATGTCTCTCACTAATTATCACAACTACCCCACCGGAGTATTGAACAGGCTTGTTGGTAGTGGGTTCTAGTTGAGAAATGTCTCATATATACTTGTCTGATTGAAAAATCCACTTTTGTCATCTAAAAGATGAACACTACAAGCAAATCTCATTGTTAACATTTATGGGATAGAACTCCAGATTAATAAGCAAAAGCTAATTATTACAAGAAAATGTCTATTTGAGAATTACCCTAAGTCAACCTTACCAGTCTGACATCTAAAGCCTACATTACCTAAGAAGGAAACTTCTTAAGAGTGGAGCCCTAACTATGGAGTCTAATCTACTTATACTTTGAAATTTATCCATAACATCTAATGATAGTAAATATCTAAAGTACGTTAGGTTGGATCTGTTCTTCTGGCAAAAATATAAAAACCTCCCTATTTCCACTGTTGAATGCTACCCTTGTTAATAAGTCATCAAAATAAAGGCAATTTCAATTTTTTAGGCATGTGATCATATGTTAGGTGATAAATGTACTTTTGGAATTTGATTTGGTTTCCTTTCTCTTATCATCTTTTCTCCATTATGATACAGAGTGTTGAATCTTCTTGCATAAGGATATGCAACATCCTTGGCATGGGGGAGGGTCAAAGAGCTCCTTCAGAACTCTTTTTCAGACTCAAATCTCATCTTCAGAAACCAGCATGATCAACCTACAACCCTGCAGAACCAGACACAAAAGAAGATAAGCACAGAATAAAGAAGTTTCATGAAGTACAGGAAATTCCAGTACCAAGCTTCCAGAAAACTCCGGCCTAAAAAGATGAACTCTGACAATCTACAAGATTCAAATACAAAGGCAGTCACATATGCTATGGGTATTGATCATACAATGGTAAAAGCAAAGGTAACATGGTATTATTTATTTTCCTTTGCTTATAAAACTACAATAGGTATGAAAATGTATACTAGATATTATGACCTTAGTGTTAAAACCATGCACCTAACTTTCACTCCCTCATACCCATATGCCTAAACTTAATCAATACTCTCATCACATTATTAAGTACTCAAAAATGATTGAGGGAAAAATCACATCAAAAGTGTGAATATGAAGCAAATGATGGGCCACAAACGTGCTTCATCCTTAAGCAAATCACGAACTTATCTTGTGTCATGAGCCATGATTCAACATCAAATTCACCACTCAGAGATCCAATCACGTATCCCAAACAACAATGATGCTTCGACACCCAACGTTCTGTCCCCATAATTATGCTAACAGGCAGAAATGAAATGACTCATTTGGGTGGTGAATCCATCCAGATGAGCCTCATCTTGTCTTAATTTTCCTTTGCGACATCTTTTCTTAAAATCACCATTCAAATTAGTGACGCCATCACCATAGTTGTTTTGTCGTTACCAACTTTTCTCCAGTTCCGAGCTTACTCCTCCCTACAATCTCCGATACCAAACCCTTACCCTCATCAGCTGACTAAATCCTTGCGCTACAACCTGATTTTGTTTTCTCACAATTTATAAACATGGTTGTAAGTAGACATGAACTGGTCTTCCAGATTTATAGAGAGATTGATGAGTTCCAACTATGTAGAGAGAAGTATGCTAGAGAGGGATGGATGCCATTTTTGGAGAAATTCATAGGTTGACATGAGAAGGTATCTCATGCATTTATTCAAGGTTATGATGGAGAGATTGCGCACATAGGCAATCTGTGGCTAACAATCAATGAAGCAACCTTATGGGAAGTCACGGGATTACCTAACATAGGAGCCAAGTATTTCAAAGGAGTAGGAATCAACAAGGAAATGTGCCAACGATTTTTGAAAGAAGACCATCAGCACCCTGATTGGAAAAAGGGAATTCCTAGGAACTATATCAAGGAAGAATATCATCCAATGCTTGCTAGTCTTCAATGATTCCTCATTTGTGAGGGCAGGTATGTTGTAACCTTCATATATCAGCTTAGACTTCTATTACATTTTGAAGGAGGCCCTGAAATTGATTTCCCATATTTTTTATGGATGAGTCTGAACAAGATGGTAAGAGGTGTCAAATCCCTATCCAAAACTGAGAAGACTAGCATTTACCATCAAGGTCTTATTAAGATGTTAGTTTTACATGAAATCAAGAAGCAAAGGATTAGCTGGAAAATCCTCATCACTCAACACCTTCCCATAGAAAACAAACCTATAGAGGAAGCCTAGCTTGCTCCATAGAAAGATAAGAAACCTCAAAAGAAAAAGGGCAAGAAATATAAGATAACTCCATCATCATCCAGAACAGTGAGCCAAAACGAAAAAGCTAGTAAACAAGTAGGGCCCTCTTCCACGGTCAATAAGACTTTTAAAAGTCAAGAATCAAAAGGTAAAACCAAATTAGTAGAGGAGACTTCAATAGTAGCACTTGAGGAGAAGGGTCATAAGACAAAAGCTGTGAGGAAAGGGAAGAATAGCTCAGAAAATAAAAGTGAACAGTCTATAGAACAATCCCCTATAACCATTCCACAAATAGAAAAGAAGAAAAGGAAGCCTGTGATCACCCCTGATCCAGTACCCCCTTGTAAAAGAACCACAAGGAGCATGGAAAAGAAAGGAAAAGTAGTTGTCAGTCCTCATACACATGAAGATCCAATAGATCTTACCTCCCCTTTCAAAGACCTATCAGTCCAAGATGGCATCCCTAGTTTGACCGAGGAACAAGTCACTATTACTTTATGTGGGATGAGGGAGGAAGTGGAGGAAAGAGAATACATCCAGCCAGACACAATGGAGTCAACAAGAACCTTAACAAAAACATAGATGAAGAAAAAGATTGGGGAGCTGCAAAAACAAAACCAGGAACTCAAACAAGAAGTGAAGGAATACCAACTATTGGATAGGTATATCAAAATGGAAAATGAGCAACTGAAGGAAACCAGCCAACAACTTCAAGATGAACATGAAGAGACTTCTAATAAGCTCAAGAAGGTACTAAGACTATTACAATACATTAGGGTCACAAAAATGGAGCTAAAATCAGAAGCCTCAGCCATCAACATCATTGATCCACAGAAGTAAAGAATGGAGTCTCAAATTTTGAAAATTTTGGGTTTGTTTCAGTTGCATGAGGACATGCAATGGTTTTGGCATGGGGGGATGTTGAGCCTCTAAATTGACATCCCCACTACCCTATTATACNGTCGAAGGTTTTCAGATCATCATATTTCCAAGCAAAGATGTCTGAGAACCTTCGACACAGAAGTAAAGAATGGAGTCTCAAATTTTGAAAATTTTGGGTTTGTTTCAGTTGCATGAGGACATGCAATGGTTTTGGCATGGGGGGATGTTGAGCCTCTAAATTGACATCCCCACTACCCTATTATACTCCTCATCTATACCTTTTTGGCTTACCTAAGATTGGATAAATGACAAAGAACACTACCATTAGCCATTGATGAGGTCATAAGGTAAAGTATAATTAATTCATGCACTTTTGTGGTTTATTGAGCTAGGAGACTAAATGTTTCAAGTACTAATGTTTTAATTTGCCATGTATAACCTTTTACCTCTAGATGAGTCCAGCCTTTCTGTACCATCTCAGCCATCCGATACTTATGCACCAGATTGCCACTATCCAAATCCGGTACCAAGCGCACCTTCCATTCATATCCAGTACCAAATCTCACCTATAGAAATCTAGTACCAACCACTTGTGCATTGTTCAGATCTGGTACCATTTACTGAATCTCACCTGTCACGAACTGGTACCAATATAGGAAGAAAAATATACCAAGTTGAGCTCCAGATCATACTAAAAATAATTGTTGGATGTTTGTTGAATCATTAAATCTCTAGCAAGGTTATGATAAGATTGTTTGTCTATTGCTTCATCCTCATACACTTCATGTCATGAGGATGGAGCTTAAAATATGTAACCAAATATATAAATTTGACAATTGACTGATTTGCTAAATATTTCACCTCCTTGTGTTTCACAACTAAGATTGTTTAAATAGTCATGGCAAGGATGGTGGAGGTAATACAGAGTTAGTATAATCCAGCATGTGAAGCAGCGTTACATATTGTAGAACACATTCTGAGTTGAATTTTAATAGAAGGATGTCATTTATTTCTAGGTCTTGATCATTTATGAATGAATGTGAGTTGAGTTGTTAGCATAGTTTAATTCTATGTTTTGAAATTTAAGTAAGAGGAATGTGTGGATTGAAAGAAAGCTTACTGTAGACTCCATTCACTGACCTGTTGAAGAGGCAAGGGCCCATCGCCCAACAAAGGTCAACATCCTTATAGATTAGTGTTAGTAGTTGATTTCAATAGTATAGATGTTAGATTAGTTGAATCTTAATTCTTTCAGATGATAGCGGTATAGTTTAGACTAGGATTTCGATTATACGATCGTTTGGAGATCTTTACTTACTCTGTTTTGCATATGTTTTGTTTCTGTTTTTATGAATTTGATTTTGTTTCATGGACATAAATGTTGGCAGCAGTAGTCAAACATATTTGAAGGAGAACCAGTGAAGTTTACAACAGCACATTGTGAACCACAACATACTCAGTATATTGACTATTGAAGTACCCATGCTATGTGTTGATGATTGATGTGTGATTTCTCTTTCAGAAGTGCGATTGCATAGTTAGTTTTCTGGGTCAGATAGTAGAGTTGCTTTGTCAAAGAACTCCATCTCATATTTGCATGTGCCATAATGGAGTAGATATCCCCTCTGTGAAAGACAACCAAAGTGTGTTTTGATTTGCTAGTTTGTTTTGTTTCCATCATGCATAATCTAGAATAGTTCTATACTCATGACATTAGAATTACCTTTCTTATTGGTGTCCTGCAACTCTGTTGATTACGAATCCCAGATTGATATTTAATGAGTGCATTATACTAAACATACAAGTAGCACACCAGTGTACCTAAACCAACAAGGTTGAAAAATCAACAAATGGATGAAATCAGAGAGGACTATGTTTCAATTGTGACAACAAGTACATTAAGGGGCATAAATGTGGTGAGAAGAAATTATTCTACATAGACTGTGAAGAGGAAGAAGATCAAGAATTGGAATTGTCACAAGACCCAAATCTAGAAGAGACTACTCCAACAATATCTTGTTATGCTTTGGTTGGCATCATTACTCCACAAACCCTCAAGATACAAAGATACATAAAACAAAAAAAAAGGTAACATAATTGATTGATTTAGGTAGCACCCATAATTTCATCAATTACAAATTAGCAAAAGATCTCAATTTTTTTTGTATATCTTGCACCAGAGTTTCAAGTAATGATTGCAAATGGAGGTACCATAAATTGTGTAGGGAAATGCCACAGTATTAAGCTCAACATGGGGGGGTATTTTCTATATATCCCCATGATTTCCATCCAAATGGGGGGTGTTGATGTTGTATTAGGGGTCCAATGGTTGCAATCACTGGGAATAGTGGCCTTTGATTTTAAAAATCGTTTTATGAGATTTTCCTCAAATGGAAAGGAAATTGAGCTTAGAGGTATCCAAGGGAAACCCTCTAAAGTGATAAGCTATAATAGCATGGAAAGATTACTCAAAAAGGGACACCAGGGTGTAATTTCACAATTGTGCTCACTTGATGTTCAAACATCTATAGCACCAACTCCATTAGATCTCTAAATAATTATCAACAATCATTCCAAGGTATTTGGTGAAATGCCTAAGGTTCTTCCACCTAATTGAGACCATGACCATGTTATTCATTTGCAGCCAGGAAGTGTATCACCTAACATTAGACCTTATAGGTATCCATATGCAAAGAAGAGTGAGATTGAACGCATGATCCAGGAAATATTAGAGGCTGGCATCATTCAACATAGCCAAAATTCTTTCTCTTCACCAGTGGTGTTGGTTACAAAAAATGATGGCTCATCACATATGTGTCCTTATTATAGACAACTCAAAAAAATGACCATCAAAGATAAGTTTCCTATCTCTGTCATTGATGAATTATTAGATGAATTACATGGAGAAAAATTCTTTACTAAGTTGGATCTTCGTTTGGGATATCATCAAATCAAAATGAGACAGGAAGACATTCCTAAAACAACTTTTAGAACACATGAAGGTCACTATGAATTTTTGGTTATGCCATTTGGACTGACTAATGTACCTTCCACATTTCAAATCTTGATGAATTCTATTTTCAAGGCCTTCCTTAGAAACTTTGTGTTAGTATTTTTTGATGACATACTAATCTACAAAAAATCTTGGCAAGAGAATGTACAACATGTTGACAGAGTATTACATTATTGGAAAATCAACAACTTTATGCAAATCCTTCCAAGTGTGCTTTTGGGGTTCAAGAAGTGGAATATTTGGGTCATACTGTGCCTCATGAAGGTGTAAAAGTGGACCCTATCAAAATTAAAGCTATAAGGGAATGGCCAATTCCCAGAACCTTGAAGAAACTTAGAGGATTCTTAGGATTGACAGGATATTACCACAAGTTTGTCAAAAACTATGGTAAAATAGCAGCACCTCTAACAACGATATTAAAGAAGGAAGCATTTTCTTGGATAGAAGAAGTAACCAAAGATTTTGAAAAACTTAAGGAGGCTATGTGTACAACTCTCGTCTTAACCACACCTGACTTGACAAAAACATTTATTGTGGAGTGTTATGCCCCAGGTCATGGAATTGGTGTCGTTTTAATGAAAGAAGGAAGGCCCCTTACCTTTGAAAGTAGACAATTTAAAGGGAAAAACTTATTCAAACCCATTTATAAAAAAGATATGTTGGCCATACTACATGCAGTTCCGAAATGGCGCCCCTACCTAATAGAAAGAAACTTCAAAGTAAAAACAGATCATGACAATTTGAAGTACTTTTTGGAGCAATGATTATCTTCAGAAGAGAAACAAAAATTTGTTACAAAGATGTTTGGTTATGACTTTGAAATTATATACAAAAAAGGAAAATATAATGTTGTGGAAGATGCCCTTTCCAGAAAATAATAAGAAACAGAAGGTTCACTATGTGTTATTTCTATTCCGCAATCGGATTGGGTGGAAGAAGCAAGGATAGAATGGAATCAAGATCAAGAGGTATGCAATATCATTCAAAAACTACATGAATACCCTTGTTCAGTAGAAACATTTGTAAGGAAGAATGATTTTCTATGGTATCAGATCGCCTATACTTATGTAAGAATTCCCATCTCAAACAGAAGATCCTTATGGAATTGCACACTTCTTCTGTAGAGGGACATTCAGGATTCTTGAAAACATACCACAGGGTCAAGAGGGATTTTTAATGGAAAGTGTTAACTCCCAAAA
>JASDQU010104190.1:248487-284154 GCA_032191745.1 Picea mariana | reverse complement strand
TTCTTCACCTTCATCAAGAGTCCAAGTAGGATTTTCTGGAGGCTTATTTGGTGTAGAAGTTCCCTTTTTGGGTGGCATGTTGGCTAAGTATCACTTTTGAACCTTGATTTTGAGGTGGTTCTGCTAGACAATATTTCTTCTGTTGTATCTCCCAATTTTTGGACCTTCTGGGTATGAAACTTTAACTTATGTATTTCTCTGATATGTCTTCTCTTCAATGCCATAGGTCTGATCAAAATTGGATGTGCCAAGTGGAATTTACGATAACTTCCCCACAACTTGCTGATTTTTGGCCTTTTCAGAAGATCTCACTTGTATAGTGTGCCTCGCACAAAATAATTGATATAAAATTCTGAAACTCACACCCAAAATACTACAGACTGTCCAAGATCCAATGCAACCAGTCCCACCCAATTTGGATACTCTAGGAAGAAGTTATGATTGTTTTACCTGGAACACCTTCTTGAGACTAGCCAATAGGACTAGTCAGATACCCTATCTTACACAAGGTGTATCTACAAATTTAAGATTACCCAGAAGCTTAAATTTTTACCACAGATAAAAAAATAATTTCTATAAATTTCCCCCGGATTTCAGGGTCTGAAACATTACAGAAATTTTTTTATAGCGAAAATTCTACAAAGGCTCATTTCAGGATGATTCCAGAACCCTATCTTGTATAGGATATATCTCCGAAATTATAAGGCCTCAGGAGCTAAATTTTGAACCCAACGTACCTTGATCCATCTTATAAATAACCTCCAAGCCATTCCTTCTGAAATGTTGTAGAAAAAAATTTATAGGTAAAATTCCATGGTGTCTCAGATGTAGCAGCGAAACCCCAAGACCTTGAGCTCTGATACCATATGTTAAGAACCAAACATCAATATAACATAGAAAAACCTCAGGAAAAGTACTCAACGCCTTGAAAAAGAGATAATTTCAGATAATAATCCTCTTTGAGGGGGAAACCTCCTTTTACCCCACTTAAATGTTCAAGTACAAGATGATTCAAAATGAAAATGTCTCCTTGGTATATATAGGAGACTAGGAGGTATAATTATAACTAATGGCCTAAAGCCGACATAAATAAAATAACATTACTAATCTAATGTGCCCCAATTAAGGGATAATGGGCCAATATTAGGGCTTAATAGACATAACTCTTGGGGAAGTTCTTGGACAAAGGGAAAATCAAATGCCTTATGCTATTTACTTTGTTAGTAAAAATCTGTCTCTAGCTAAAGTTAACTATACAATCACAGAAAAAGAATTGCTAGATGTGGTCCATGCTATCAATAAATTTAGACACTATATTACAGGATATCAAGATTTTGTACACACTGATCATTCAACCATCAAATTCTTAATGAACAAACCTGTAACAAATCCTAGAGTTACAAGATGGCTATTATTATTACAAGAGTTCAATATCAACATTACTGATAAACCTGGTAAGGATAATCTTGTGGCTAATTTCTTATCTAGAATGATTCATCTGGGAGATAACGCACCAGTAGAAGATAAATTTCCTGATGAAAATTTGTTTGATATTTCTACATTCACTCCTTGGTATGCAGATGTAGCTAACTATCTTTTGACAGGGAAGATGCCTCATAAATTGTCTCCTAGAGAAAAACAGAAAGTAATTCAGCTAAGTGCAATATGTGGCACAATGATTGTCTCTACAAAACAGGAACAGATTTGGTAATTAGGAGATGTGTAAGGGAAGATGAAATTTATGACATTTTGCAAGCCTGCCATGATGGTCCTTGTGGAGGACACTTCACAGACAAGAGGACCACTTATAAAGTTCTGCAATTTGGTTATCATTGGCCTCATATTTTCAAAGATGCTACAACCTATGTATCCAATTGTGATGAATGCCAATGAATGGGTAAGCCTACTGCATGAGACCAAATGCCACTTCAATCCCAAGTAGTCATTGAAGATTTCGAGAAATGGGCATTAGATTTTGTAGGGCCCATTAACCCTGCATCTAAAAAGAAAAATTACATACTTATATGTACTGACTATGTGACTAAGTGGGTTGAAGCAAAATCTTTACCAGCTGCAAGTGAACAATCAGTGGTAGATTTCCTTTTTTATGGCATCTTTACTAGATTTGGTGTACCTCGAGAAATTGTAACTGATCAGGGAACTCAATTTACCTCTAATCTCGTCAAAGTTGTTACAGAATAGTACCAAATTAAACATAGGAAATCTACACCCTACCATCCATAGGAAAATGGACAAGTAGAATCTACCAACAAAGTTATTGAGTCCATTCTTACCAAAACAGTACAGCTACACCACAAGGACTAGGATGAGAGTTTACTAGAAGGCTTATGGGATTATAGAATCACCTGGAGGAATACAATAGGACATGCACCCTACGAGTTGGTGTATGGGATGCAGGTACTTCTCCCCATATAATTCTAGTTCAAAACCTTCAGGACTGTAGTACAAGTTGGCATGAACTTGGATGAAGCCCAAAAACAAAGACTCTTCCAGCTTAATGAGTTGGACGAAATCAGGCAGGAAGCACTTCAAAGAACCACCCTCATTCAAGAGAAGAGAACAAAATGGCATGACACGTATCTCAAAAAGAAAAAATTTCAACAAGGAGATTGGGCCCTGTTGTATGACAACATATTCAATAACTTCAAAGGTAAGTTAACTACTTGTTGGATGGGACCTTATGAAATTGACACTGTCTATGACAATGTTTCAATTAGGATAAAAACAATTGACGAACAACAGACACCACTACTTGTGAATGGTCACCGGTTGAGAATTTATAACAAACCCCTATCAAAAGAGGAATTTTTGACTCATATACTACAGAATTCAGATATGTAGGTGATCAGTAAGGAAGGAGACCTTCCTACTGATCCACATTGATTGATTGTTTTTTTTTTTTTTAAATTTGTACATAGGTGTGGATTGTGTTTTGCTAATAAGCTGAAGGTAACAAGGGATTCTTACCTCCTTTTGTTTTACTTTAGCATTTTATCTTTGTAAGTAGATTTCTATAATTTATTTGATCCTTCAAGAACTTGTTAAACATCAGTTTGTAGGCATCAACAATACTCTGTTCTACTCCGGTACCAGAAATCATGTTCTGGTCTGGTACTAGTAGTCCTGTGTTGGTCCGGTACTATCAGGACACATTACCTAATTGACAAGGAATGCTACGCATATTTCAAAAGATTATGTCAATTAATATGAAGTATGAATCCATGTGGCAACCACTTAAGATGGAACCAAGAAGCCGAATGCAACATCAAATGGTAGCTCTTATGAAGCAATAATTTATTTTGGTTTTGTTGTTGACTAAAGGGAAGTATATTTAATTTCTTTTGGTTCTGTTGCTAGCTAAAAGGAAGTATTTTAATTGGTTGACAAATAAGACATAATCTTTACCTATGATTGTTAAAATAACCATGCTTAATCTAATTCAAAGTCTATAGGTTGCCTTTATCCAATATTTTAGCATGATTAAAGGGATAAAAACTATATTAGCCTACAAGTAACTATCTCACCCTAACTAGACTTCAATAGTATTCATTGGATTATCTTTTCTAAAAGAGTAACATATGAGTATATGAACACTCTCTATCGAGGACACACTAGGAATTTTTTTATGGAAGAGGATGTATCAGTACCCTAAGATAACTTTAGGTCATTCTCTTATGGACAAACTCAGAAAAAATTATACATCTTGATCCAATGTGCAATACAAAAGTTTATTTTTCCTTCAGACAAATCTTTAAAGACATCCAAATAAGAGAATACACCTTCCAACCCAATACCATCCCAGCCTGTAAAAAGGTTTTCAGACAAGCCTCCCCTGTCACCATGCAAAAGCACTCTTTAATAAAATCGAAATAGGTGACTATGGACAAGAAGCCTCTGATGGAAAAAGGGTTTAAGAGACTAACCTACCGGGATACTGAACAGGTCTACTAGCAATGGGTACCAGTCTGTGGTATGACTAGGAAAACCCATCAGGGTATTGAACATGCCTGTTGGCAATGGGGCATTCTGCCTAGGGAAGGGATGTCTCTCACTAATTGTCACAACTACCCCACCAGAGTACTGAACAGGCTTGCTGGCAGTGGGTTTTGGTTGAGAAATGTCTCATCTATACTTGTTTGATTGAAAAATCCACTTTTGTCATCTAAACGATGAACACTACAAGCAAATATCACTGTTAACATTTATGAGATACAACTCCAGATTACTAAACAAAGATAATTATTACAAGAAAATGTCCATTTGAGAATTACCCTAAGTCAACCTTATCGGTCTAACATCTAAGGCCTACATTACCTAAGAAGGAAACTTCTTAAGAGTGGATCCCTAACTAGGGATTCTAATCTACTTATAATGTGAAATTTATCCATAACATCTAATGATAGTAAATCTCTGAAGCAAGTTAGGTTGGATTTGTTCTTCTGTCAAAAATATAAAAACCTCCCTATTTTCACTGTTGAATGATACCCTTGTTAATAAGTCATCAAAAGAAAGGTAATTTCAATTTTTAGGCATGTAATCATATGCTAGGTGATAAATGTACTTTTGGAGTTTGATTTGGTTTCCTTTCTCTTATCATCTTTTTTCCATTATGATACAGAGTGTTGGATCTTCTTGCATAAGAATATGCAACATCCTTGGCATGGGGGAGGGTCAAAGAGATACTTCAGAACTCTTTTTCAGACTCACATCTCATCTTCAGAAATCAGCATGATCACCCTACAACCCTGCAGAACTAGACACAAAAGAAGATAAGCACAAAATAAAGAAGTTTCACGAAGTACAGGAAATTCCAGTACCAAGCTTCTAGAAAAATCCATCCTAAAAAGATGAACTGTGACAATATACAAGCTTCAAAGACAAAGGCAGTCGCATATGCTATGGGTATTGATCATACAATGGTAAAAGCAAAGGTAACATGGTATTATTTATTTTCCTTTGCTTATAAAACTACAATAGGTATGAAAATGTATACTAGATATTATGACCTTAGTGTTAAAACCATGCACCTAACTTTCACTCCCTCATACCCATATGCCTAACCTTAATCAATCCTCTCATCACATAAGCGCTCGAAAATGATTGAGGGAAAAATCACATCAAAAGTATGAACATGAAGCATGTCTAGTAATGATGGGCCACGAACATGCTTCATCCTTAAGAAAATCACGAACTTATCTTGTGTGATGATCCATGATTCAACATCAAATTCACCACTCAGAGGTCCAATCACCTATCCCAAACAACAATGATGCTTCAACACCCAACGTTCTATCCCCGTCATTACGCTAAATGGGCAGAAATGAAATTACTTATCTGGGTGGCAAAGCCATCTAGATGAGCCTCATCTTATCTTAATTTCCCTTTGTGGAATATTTACTTAAACTCACCATTCGAATTAGCGACGCCATCACCATATATTTTTCCATTACCAACCTTTCTCTAGTTCCGAGCTTACCTCTCCCTATGATCTCGGTACCAAACCCTTACCGTCATCGACAGACTAAATCCTTGTGCTACAACCCAATTTTGTTTCTCACAATTTATAAATATGGTTGTAAGTAGACATGAACCGGTCTTCTAGATTTATAGAGAGACAAAGGAGTTCCAACTGTGTAGAGAGAAGTATGCTAGAGCGGGATGGATTCCATTTTTGGAGAAATTCATAGGCTGGCATGAGAAGGTATCTCACGCATTTATTCAGGGTTACAATGGAGATATTGCGCACATAGGCAATCTGCAGCTAACAATCAATGAAACAACCTCAAGGGAAGTCACGAGATTTCCTAACAAAGGAGACAAGTATTTCAAAGGAGTAGGAATCAACAAGGAAATGTGCCAACAATTTTTGAAAGAAGACCATCAGCACCCTGATTGGAAAAAGGGGATCCCTAAGAACTATATCAAGGAAGAGTATCATCCAATGCTTTCTAGTCTTCAACGATTCCTCACTTGTGAGGGAAGGTGATCAGGGGATCAAATTTTGCTCAAAAATTCAAAGTGCTCAGAATAGCTTCAAACCCGACGAGACAGTAGGCCTCGTCGTTGCGAACCCAATGCAACTCGTTTCGTCTCAAACGAACATAGGGAGCGAGAGATATTGCAATCTGTTCGTTAAGTTAAACAGGCAAATTTTTTTTGCTGACTGTACAGTCTGTACAGTGACGTGGCAGGGCCGTACAGGCCGTACGATGACGTGTTAGGTGGTGACGTGGAATATGATGATTGGCAGGTGTGGTCAAACGGTTATTTGACATGTGTCCATTGGTGGTTAATGGTATGTTGACGTGGCCCAATCTCTGGGTGCCACGTGTCACTTGATGTATGGTTAAAACTTTGCTATTAACGAGATTCGACCCCGTGACCTCCGGGTCAGGGGACGACTTGGCAAGGAGTGGCCAACCAACGCGCCAATGCGTGTTACTTGATATATAAGTGGAATGGATTGTATTTAAATTATCATATGGGAATGGTTTGGGCCACGACCAGGCCGGGGCTTAGCCCCAACCCTTGGTCGCGTGCCATATTACATATAACCATTGTATAACATATATGTGTGTCGTATTACATATAACCATTGTATAACATATATGTGTGCCGTATTACATATAATCATTGTATAACATATATGCATGCAATTGCAACGGTTATATGACTGTTATGCAAAAGCGCGGGTTTTATGTTTGTAAGCCACGATTTTATGATATGACCCATGTGCCCACGACCGGAGCAGTTGGAGCGGTTCAATCGTTTGGCTCTTTTTACCCTCATATGCCCAGGTGTTAGGCGGTTAGGGGCTGGTGCATCCTTAACCATCCTACGGTTTGCACCATTGGCGTGGTTACGCCTGGTGCTGGGTTTTCACGCCTTATATTGCGTGTGAGCCAGGTTCAAACAACAAAGGGTGCAATTTGTAGATGTAGAGACAACAAGCTTGAAGAGGGAGACTTCCAGGAGGCCTAACTTCTTCGCTTTTCGACCGATTGAGGTGCCGAAAGAGCCCAGACAGGGGTTTTTGGACGCTCTGAAGCCATTCGAGCAGTTGGTTTGTCATTTTGAGCATTGTAAGACATGTTTTTGAGCACTTTGAGCAATTAATAATAATGATCCATTGGAAGCTGGACCAGGAGATGTAGCCCAAGAGAGGGATGAACTCCTTTATCAAATTGTTGTGTTTATGTGCTTATGTTCATTGATTATGTTTCTTTCTATGTGTATTTTTCATAAGTAATCCCTTAATCTATGTGTTGCAAACTGATCCTTTTGCTTTAAACACATAACATTTACATTGCAAATAATTTCAAGTATTTCAAGTCTTCTTCAATTTTAGATCAAGTTGGTATCAGAGCACTGGTTTTTGAAGACTTGATTGTTTGCAAGTTTTGTTTCTGATGCTCACAAGGTTGAAACTCACAAGAGGAGAAGGTCAACTTGTGGAGCCAAGTTCTCATCCGACAAGGAGGAAGCATATACCATCACCATAAGTTTCAGGGAGACATTCACCAAGCATGGCTCATGCAGAAAGTCATGAACATGTTATTACTGAAGATGAAGATCTCAAAAAGGCTGTCATGGAGATGAGAGAGATGATGACAATCTTGATGGAAAGGAACATATTGTCGCAAGGTGAAGGCTCCAACCCTTCAATGCATAAGGGAGGCAGTGGTGACAAAACTCCAGACGGAAATGGAGGGAATGGTGCTTCTCCACCACCCTCTCCTCCATCATGATCATCTTCTTCTTCTTCTTCTACCAGTTCGAGACCTCTTCCGGATTCTCCAAAGGGGCATGGTAAAACTCCTTCGAAAATTCCTTCATTAAAGCTTGATATAAAATTTGAATTTCCAATATGCAATGGATAAGTTAATGCTGAGAAGTTAGATAATTGGATACGTCAAATTGAAGTATATTGTAGAATACAGAAAATTCAAAATGATGAAACCAAAATTTAGCTTGCTTCGTTAAGATTGGATAGTGCAGCACTTATATGGTGGGAATCCAAGACTCAGGAGGAAATGAAAAAACATGGTAAAATTTTTCTTTCTTGGAATGATTTCATTATCGCAATTAAAAAACAATTTTATCCATTGGCATATAAACAAAAGGCAACTATGGAATGGCAGAATTTTAGACAAGCTAAAGGACAAAATGTGCAAATCTTTACTCAGGAATTTAAGAGAAGAGCTTTGGTTTTGGGAGTTGATTTGTCTTCTCAGGAAACTTTGCTCAAATATATTGGAGCGTTACATAGTTATTTGAGACATACTATACTCATGTTTAATCCTTTGAATCTAGATGAAGTTTGTGTACAGGCTACTCATTTGGAAGCAAGGGGAAGGAACAATACTCATGAGGGTAACAAGAAGACATTCAGCCATGGAGACAAGGGAAAGAAGAAGTTCAAGGGCAATGGTAGGAAGAATGCTGCCGTGAAGAAAGAGGGAGAAAAGTTCACATGTAAACATTGTTCAAAAGATGGCCATGATGAATACCATTGTTGGAATATTTATCCTGAAAGAAGACCCAAAAAGTTTGGCAACAACAACACAGGGAAGTCAAAGACTGTTGCGACTGTTCAACAAGACTTAGGTTCGGATTCGGGTGATGAAACGAAGATCGCAGCCATGGGTTACCAAGGTAATGGTTCTATTGCAAGTATTATCTCTTCAAGTAATGCTAATGTCAATGTAACTCAACAAGAGAAAACGAGAATTGAACTTTTCATATAAGGGTTGTTTCAAAGCATACTAAGATAGACACGTTATTTGATTCTGGATATCAAGCAAACCTTATTTCTGAAGAGACTGTTAAGAAAATTAAGTTGGAAACAAGTCCACATCCTAAGCCATACCCTCTTGGTTGGATATGTGATAATACTAAGTTACAAGTAACCAGGAAGTGTAAACTTAGGTTTGCTATAATTGCAAATTTCGTTGATGAGGTAGAGCTTAATGTGATTCCGTTGGATATATGTGGTATTGTGTTGGGAAGCCCGTATTTGTATGATAGGAAAGCTATTTTCTATCGTCAGGAGAATAATTATCATTTGTTTAAATATGGGGTTGAGTACATTGTTAGAGCTCACACTAAGAAGATGAATTTATCAATCATAAATGCGGGACAAATGAAGAGGTTAGTTAATGCTAGTAAGAATTTTGTTCTCTTAATGATCAAACCTAAAAATGATGTTGAGAACAAAGCATTTCAAGGTTGTGATGCAAAATTAAAATCCAATCTATTTGAAGTTGTTAATCAGTATGATGACATGTTTAAAGAACCTAAGGGGTTGCCTCCAAAAAGAGGAATCCAACATGAAATTCAGTTACAACAATATTGTCCACTTCCAAACATTGGTATGTATAGAATGTCAGTTATGGAAAATGTTGAGATTAAAAAACAAATACAGGAGTTGTTAGACAAAGGGGTTATTGTACCAAGTTCTTTTCCATGTGGATCTCCAATTGTGTTAGTTCCAAAGAAAGATGGTACGTGGCGTATGTGTGTTGATTTCAGGGCTTTGAACAAAATTACAGTTAAAAATCGTTATCCTCTTCTGAGAATGGATGATTTGCTTGATCAATTAAAAGATGCCAAATATTTCACTAAGTTAGATTTAAGGAGTGGTTATCATCAGATCAGGATTGCTGAGGGAGACACATGGAAGATAGCTTTTAAGACTAAGCAAAGTTTGTTTGAATGGATGGTAATGCCTTTTGGACTTTGCAATGCACCTGCTACTTTCATGAGAGTTATGAACGATGTCTTAAGGCCTTTTCTGGATGATTGTGTTATTGTCTACTTAGATGATATTTTGATTTTTATCAAATCTCGTGAAGAGAATATTACACATGTGAAACAAGTTTTGGATGTTTTGAGGAAAGAACAGTTGTTTTTGAAGTTGTTCAAATGTGAATTTGGAAAAACTTCACTTATTTAATTAGGCCATATTGTTGGTGGAGGTGAATTAAAAATTGATCCTTCTAAAGTTAAAGTTATTTTGGAATGGTCCAGACCCAACAATGTGACAGAGGTAAGAAGTTTTTTGGGAGCCACCCAATATTGGAGAAAGTTTATTGCTAACTTTTCATCCATTGCAGCTCCATTACATGTTGTGACAAGTGTCAAGCAAGTTTTTCAATGGGGAGGCAAGCAACAACAGGATTTTGATACTTTGAAAGAAAAGATCAGTTCTGCGCCAGTTCTTGCACTTCCAAATTTAAGACAACCTTTTGAAATCCAGACAGATGCGAGTAATTATGCAATGGGAGCATTTTTTCTTCAGTATGGTAAGCCAATTTGTTTTCATTCTGAGACGTTTAATGGTGCCATGATTAATTATCCTACTTATGATAAGGAATTGTATGCATTGGTTCAAAGTGTTAAAAAATGGAAGCATTATTTGTTTGGAAAAGAAACCATTATTCACACTGATCATCAACCTTTGCAATACTTACAATCACAGACAAAGCTACAGCAAGCTAGGCACTTCAGATGGATGGGTTTTCTTCAACAGTTTCATTTGGTTATCAGGTATAAGAAGGGAATTTTTAACAAAGTCGTTTATATGCTTTCAAGGCCTATTATTAGTGCTTCAGTTATTCTTAAGAAGAGTCCTATAATGCATGAAAGTTATGTGGAGCAATATGCTTTAGATACTGACTTTAAGGAAGTGTATGAAACATTGTGCCACTCTAACCATGTTGAAGAATTGGATTATCATGTGCATAATAATCTCTTGTATCATCTTGGCAAGTTGTGTATTCCACAGGTGGAAAGAATCAACATTATAAGGGAAGCACATTCTTCTCTTATTACTGGTCATTTTGGTGTAGGCAAGACAGTGGCTAATTTGCAAAGATACTGCTACTGGCCTAAGATGAATGAAAGTGTTTCGCGATATGTTCAAGGATGTTCGTTGTGTGCTACAAGTAAACCTAGCAATCGAAAGTTGGGTTTGTACACTCCACTTCCAGTTCCTTCTCGACCTTGGGAAAGTATTTCCATGGATTTTGTTGGTGGTTTACCTATGTCGAGATGAGGTCATGATTATCTTTATGTTGTGGTTGATCATTTTAGCAAGATGTGTATTTTGATGCCTTGTACTAAGCAGGTAACGGTAGAACAAATGACACAGTTGTTCTTTCAAAATGTTTGGGTGCATTTTGGATTGCCTAAGTCCATTATTTCTGATCGGGATTCTCGATTTGTTGGAAGTTTTTGGTCGAGTTTATGGGCACTCATGGACACTAAACTTAAAAACAGCACATATTTTCATCTGCAAATAGATGGTCAGACATAGGTGGTAAATCGTACAGTGGTGCATCTTCTTTGTGCTTATTGCACCAAACATCCTAAACTTTGGGATGAACATTTACACTACATTCAGCATGTGTACAATTGAGCTAAGCACTCTTCGACGCAAACGTCGCCATTTGAAGCATGTTTTGGCTATTTTCCCAAGTCACCTTTAGATTTTATCTTTTGGAAAGATATTGTTGTTGATGGTCAATATGACATTGATAGGGAAGAGAAGTTCATTGAACAAATTCAGTCGATACATCAAGTGGTGCAAGAGCAGTTGGAAAAGAGTCAGGCCAAGTACAAGACGAGACATGAAAAGCATCATGTTGATCACAATTTCCAAGTTGGAGATGAAGTTTGGCTTTACATCAGCAAGGAGAGTCTTAAAGGAGAAGGTAAAAATTTGAAACCAATTCGATATGGTCCTTTCAAGATTATCGACAAGATTGGTAACAATGCTTTTTGTTTAGATTTGCCTCCTTATATGCAGATGTATGCAGTTGTTAATGTTGAGAATTTGAAGTTGTATGAGCCTCCATTGATCGATAATCAAGAAGAGCATGTTCAGATTCCTTCTATCGATGATTTTTCTCCAGAGTATCTAACAGAACTGCAGGAAGACACCATTCTTGACAGGAGAATGCGAACTTCGAAACGAGGAAATGTGGAGTATCTTTGAGTTGGTCTTAAAGGGACGAATCCAAGCAAGGCCAAGTGGATTGAGGTTGGAAGGGTGAGGGAACTCTACCCTCATCTTCGCATAGATTGAAAATAGTCTTTTGGAGGTCCAAAAGCTTCCCAATGGGGAGGTGTGATCAGGGGATCAAATTTTGCTCAAAAATTCAAAGTGCTTGGAATCGCTTCAAACCGGACAAGAGGGTAGGCCTCATCGTTTCAAATGCAACGCAACTCGTTTCATCTCAAACAGACGTCGGGAGCAAGAGATATTGCAATCTGTTCGTTAAGTTAAACAGGCAAAAAAAAATTTCTGACTGTATAGTTCGTACAGTCCGTACAGTGACGTGGCAGGGCCATACAGGCCGTACAATGACATGTCAGGTGGTGACATGGTAGATGCTGATTGGAAGGTGTGGTCAAATGGTTATTTGACATGTGTCCATTGGTGGTTAATGGTATGTTGACGTGGCCCAATCTCTGGGTGCCACGTGTCACTTGATGTGTGGTTAGAACTTTGCTATTAACGAGAGTCGACCCCGTGACCTCCGGGTCGAGGGAAGACTT
Organism: Picea mariana; assembly: GCA_032191745.1. Lineage (NCBI taxonomy): Eukaryota > Viridiplantae > Streptophyta > Pinopsida > Pinales > Pinaceae > Picea > Picea mariana. Next base: position 271,572 of record JASDQU010104190.1, on the reverse strand, counting down.
GGCAAGGAGTGGCCAACCAATGCACCAATGCGTGTTACTTGATATATAAGTGGAATGGATTGTATTTAAATTAGCATATGGGAATGGTTTGGGCCGCGACCGGGCCGAGGCTTAGCCCCAGCCCTTGGTCCTGTGCCATATTACATATAACCATTGTATAACATATATGTGTGCCATATTACATATAACCATTGTATAACATATATGTGCACCGTATTACATATAATCATTGTATAACATATATGTGTGTGGTTGCAACGGTTATATGACTGTTATGCAAAAGTGTGGGTTTTATGTTTGTAAGCCACGGTTTTATGATATGACCCATGTGCCCACGACCGAAGCAGTTGGAGAGATTCAACTGTTTGTCTCTTTTTACCACAGCGCGCAGTCACATGACCCTCATACGCCCAGGTGCTACGCGGTTAGTGGTTGGCGCATCCTTAACCATCCTATGGTTTGCACCGTTGGCGTGGTTGCACCCGGTGCTGGGTTTTCATGCCTTATATTGCGTGTGAGCCAGGTTCAAACAAAAAAGGGTGCAATTTGTAGATGCAGAGATAGTAAGCTTGAAGAGGGAGACTTCCAGGAGGCCTAACTTCTTCGTTTTTCAACCGATTGAGGTGCCAAAATAGCCCAGACAGGGGTTTTTGGATGCTCTGAAGCCATTGGAGCAGTCGATTTGTTAGTTTGAGCATTGTAAGACATGTTTTTGAGCACTTTGAGAAATTAATAATAATGATCCATTGGAAGCTGGACCAGGAGATGTAGCCCAAGAGAGGGGTGAACTCCTTTATCAAATTGTTGTGTTTATGTGCTTATGTTCATTGATTATGCTGCTGTCTATGTGTATTTTGCATAAGTAATCCCTTAATCTATGTGTTGCAAACTGATCCTTTTGCTTTAAACACATAAAATTTACATTGCGAATAATTTCAAGTATTTCAAGTCTTCTTCAATTTTAGATCAGAAGGTATGTTGTAACCTTCATATATCATCTTAGGCTTCTATTACACTTTGAACAAGGACCTAAAATTGATTTCCCATATTTTTATGGATGAGTCTGAACAAGATGGTAAGAGGTGTCAAATCCCTATCCAAAACTGAGAAGGCAAGCATTTACCATCAAGGTATTATTAAGATGTTAGTTTTACATGAAATCAGGAAGCAAAGGATTAGCTGGAAAATCCTCATCACTCAACACCTTTCCACAGAAAACAAACCTGTAGAGGAAGCCCAGCTTTTTCTAGAGAAAGATAAGGAACCTCAAAAGAAAAAGGGCAAGAAATATAAGGAAACTCCATTATCATCCATAACAGTGAGCCAAAACGAAAAAGCTAGTAAACAAGCAGGGCCCTCTTCCACAGTCAATAAGAATTTTAAAAATCAAGAATCAAAAGGTAAAACCAAATTAGTAGAGGAAACTTCAACAGTATCACTTGAGGAGAATGGTCATAAGACAAAAAGTGTGAGGAAAGGGAAGAATAGCTTAGAAAATAAAAGTGAACAGTTTATAGAACAATCCCCTGTAACCATTCCACAAATAGAAAAGAAGAAAAGGAAGCCTGTGAGCACCCATGATCCAGTACCCCCTTGTAAAAGAACCACAAGGAGCATGGAAAATAAAGGAAAATCAGTTGTCAGTCCTCATACACATGAAGATCCAATAGATCTCACCTCCCCTTCTGAAGACCTATCAGTCGAGGATGACATCCCTAGTTTGACCAAGGAATAAGTCACTATTACTTTATGTGGGATGAGGGAGGAAGTGGAGGAAAGAGAATACATATAGCCAGAAACGATGGAGTCAACAAGAACTTTAACAAAAGCATAGATGAAGAAAAATATTGGGGAGATGCAAAAAAAAACCAGGAACTCAAACAAGAAATGAAGGAATACCAACTATTGGATAGATATATCAAAAAGGAAAACAAGCAACTGAAGGCAACCAGCCAACAACTTCAAGATGGCCATGAAGAGACTTCTAATAAGCTCAAGAAGGTACTAAGACTCTTACAATAAATTAGGGTCATAAAAAGGGAGCTCAAAGAAGAAGCCTCAGCCATCAACATCATTGATCCACAGAAGTAAAGAATGGAGTCTCAAATTTTGAAAAATTTTGGGTTTGTTTCAGTTGCATGAGGACATGCAATGGTTTTGGCATGGGGGAATGTTGAGCCTCTAAATTGACATCACCACTACCCTATTATACTCCTCATATATACCTTTTTGGCTTACCTAAGCTTGGACAAATGACAAACAACACTACCATTAGCCATTGATGAGGTCATAAGGTAAAGTATAATTAATTCATGCATTTTTGTGGTTTTTTGAGCTAGTAGACTAAATGTTTCATGTACTAATGTTTTAATTTTCCACGTGTAATCTTTGACCTATAAATGAGTCCAACCTTTATGTACTAGCTCATCCATATGGTACTTATGCCCCAGATTTCCACTGTCTGAATCCGGTACCAAGCACACCTTCCATTCAGATCTGGTACCGAATCTCACCTGTCGCGATCCGGTACCAATGGCCATAGACTGTCATGATCCAGTACCAACCACTTGTGCACTGTTCGAATCCGGTACCATTTACCGAATCTCACCTGTCACGATCCAGTACCAATACAGGAAGCAAAATATACCAAGTTTAGCTCCAGATTGTGCCCAAGATAATTGTTAGATGTTTGTTGAATCATCAAAGCTCTAGCAAGGTTATGTTAATCTAGTTTGTTTATCTTCTTCATCCTCATACACTTCGTGTCATGAGGATGAAGCTTAAAATATGTAACCAAATATATAAATTTGACAATTGACTGATTTGCTAAAGATTTCACCTCCTTGTGTTTCACGACTAAGATTGTTTAAATAGTCATGGAAAGGATGGTGGAGGTAGTAGAGAGTTAGCATAACACAGTATGTGAAGCAGTGTTACATATTGTAGAATAGGTTTTGAGTTGAATTTTAATAGAAGGATGTCAATTATTTCCAGGTCTTGATCATTTATGAATGAATGTGAGTTGAGTTGTTAGCATAGTTTGATTCTATGTTTTGAAATTTGAGTAAGAGGAATGCGTGGATTGAAAGAAATCTTACTGTAGACTCCAGTCACTGACCTATTGAAGTGGAAAGGGACCACCACCCAACAAAGGTCATAATCCTTATAGATTAGTGTTATTAGTTGAATTCAATAGTATAGATGTTAGATTAGCTGAATCTTAATTCTTTCAAATGATAGCAGTATAGTTCAGTTTATGCTTTGATTGCTTAGAGATCCTTTTGCATATGCTCTGTTTATGTTTTTATGAAGTTGATTTTGTTTCATGGACATAAATGTTGGCAGCAATAGTCATACATATTTGAAAGAGAACTGGTGAATTTTACAACAACACATTGTGAACCACAACATACTCAGTATATTGACTATTGAACTACCCATGCTATGTCTTGATGATTGATGTGTGATTTCCCTTTCAAAAGTGTGATTGCATAGTTAGTTTTATGGGTCAGATAGTAGAGTTGATCTGTCAAAAGAACTCCATCTCATACTTTCATGTGCCACAATGGAGTAGATAGCCTCTCTGTGAAAGATAACCAAAGCATGTTTTGATTTTCTAGTTTGTTTTAATTCCAGCATGCATAATCTAGAATAGTTCTATACTCATGACATTATAATTACCTTTCTTACTAGTGTCCTATAAATGTGTTGATTACAAATCCCAGATTGATAATTAATGAGTGCATTATACTAAACATATAAGTAGCACACCAGTGTTGTTGATAACTTAACATGCATAGATATACAATATTTGATCAATCACACAGAATATACAGAGACATTGATTTTCATGAGGAAACCCATAAGGGTGAAAACCTCTTTTTCTTAAGATGCCAATCAAGCTCTAACTTTCATGTACATCACAGTATTTGATCTCCAACACAAATATGAGGCTACAACCTCTGATAGAAAGATACAACTTGTAGATAGCACCAACTCTCAAATTTCTCTAGCACCAAATCCCAGCTTTCTCTAGCACCCACTAGATGGAAGCACCAACTCTTGGAATATTCTCTAGCACCAACTAGAATTTAGAGGACTACAATCCTCCCTAGCACCACCCTACCACACTGATTGGTTCTTACCAAACTTTACTTACTTTCTCTATCTCTGATAGGGTCTGTTACAACGCCATGTCTCCTCTGCCTTTTCCAACTTCTATACTCTGTTTTGCTTCTATGCTCTGCTCTTTCTCCTGCTGCGCACACTAACACCTTTGTTCAACTTCTCTTCTTCCTTTATACTCTATGTTGTCTCTGCATGCTATATGTTGCACCTTTGATCTCCAGTTCAGTTCCTGTACACGATCACATTCTACCCACATGCATAACTCTAGAGAAATAACGTTATCTTCTTTGTTCTGAATATCTTTCTCACATCGAGTCCTCTTCCTGATCATCATTCGAACTCTTCGTATTCCTTGGTGGTTATGATGTATCTTTTCATCATCAGTGGTTTTTATCCAAAGATTCTTTGGCTTCTCTAGAAGTTGTAACTCTTCATATTTTCTATAAGTTACAACCAGTCATTTTTGGCTTCTTTGGCTTCTAAGCCCCTTCCTTCACGTGACCATCGATGGTGACCATACACCTAAACAAAATGCACTTCATGGCTTGCGACTTCGAGAATCTTGGTATGAGACATCTCGATTCTCCCAAATCCTGATATCTGAAGTGGAGCCTAACAACATGCTATCTCCTCCCTTAACCTTCACTGATGTGACCATGGTTGTGACTTGGGGCCAAGTACTTTGGGACTTCATATTTTGCATCTTTGGATGTGAGCCAAACCTGACTCTCTCGACTTCCAAACTCATGCCTAGTGAGCTCTAGCTCCGTTCTCTATATGAACTTGGGTGATGATCTCATGTGACTACACGATTGAGGGCACATACAAAGGTGGATTGAATCAAACTACTTTTCACCCCGCAATTTACCTCGAGCCTCCACATATCCTTTCTCCAAAACCGTGGTTTTGATTGTGGATGACCATCAACTTTTTAAAGTTTGTACACCTTCAATCCCTGCAACGCGATGTGATCGTCGATCTCACGATATTGATGGTGATCCTGAATGAACAATATAGATTTTTTCTTTCATGATATGAGGATCATATCTAACCTACCTAAATCAACAACTATGATTTATTTCGTGATCTGGGGTCCATGAGTTTCAAATATCAAACCCTTATTTTGTCCTTCTAAATCGACGGCTTTGCCTCCACTTCAGAAATTTGACCTATCAACCAGATCAACAGTTCCGTGTCCCCTTTATCGATCAATGGTCAACACTTCCTTTGGATCTCCAGACTTCTAAAATCTCAAATATCAAACCGATGCTCTGGATCAGATGACCCAGATTCACTTTGGACAATATGAAGAATGAGATCTATTTCGGATGATCCGGTGGTCGAGAATGTATTTCCACTCTATGGCTCTCCGGGCTTCGGAAATTTCAAAAATAAAACTCACTTTTCCCATATGACAATATTCCAGAGTGGAAGTTCTATTGACACCTATCCTCCCTAATCCAATGACTATCCTTTTCTCTAGGAATTTAAACTTCAACATTTTCAAACCTTTCTCCTTCATGTTTTTCTGGAGTAGTTTCTCCTGGAGCTCACGATCTGTTGAAATGTACCCTCCTACACAATCAACGATCATAAGTGACTTCGACACTTTGGGACTTTAATCTGATCGTTGCTTCATTATTCTTCAGTGTGGTCACCTGTTGAATGAGTCATAGGCGATGGAGACCGCTTGCTCTTGTTTAAAACTTCCACTTACACTGTCCTTGCATTGTACTAGATCAATAGTTGAAGATGCACCTGAAGTTTTCTTTAGATTGGACGACCCATTTCCACTTCGGTACTATGACATTTGAGACTTCGAGAATTAGGGCATCTGCTAGTGGTAAAAACTCCCGAATTAAATCTCCCGAAGTGACGTATACAAATGTCACCTGTTGACTTGGAACGGGTCAAGTGGTTTCCACATGTCCTTGCTGATGTGGTCTGCCACATTTCCTTGCTGACAAGGTCTGCTGATGTGGTTCTACCTGATCTAATGGTCATCACATTTTCTCCAGATCCGATGGTCCTTATTTATTTCAGATTTTGGGCTTCGGGTAATTCGACTTTCAAGTTTCCAATTCTTCCAAAGTGATATTCCCCAAAAAATAACCTCCTCAAAAATTTTGACGTGAACCAAATTTTGTTTGTCGATCATGTTCTTATATCGATGGCTCGATCTATCTTCAGTGCTACTCTTCTATCTTATCATGTCCTTCCACTTAATTCAATCTGATGGTTGTTGATCCTCTGGATCGGTGAACCAACGACCACTGTCTCTCTTCCTCATGAGCTTCTAATCTCTTTGAATTAGAAGGATTTCTAAGTGTTCATGGGTCTTGACATTTGTGCCTCCTGCGAGTCCGTCTCTTGGACCTCGTTTGCACCTCTGTAAACCGCTATCTCTTCTAAGATTTCTTACCTTATGTGCTCTCGAGGTTTGGCTTGTTGTTTCTCTTGCCATCAATGAAAGCACATTCTTCCTGTAAACATGCCAAAAATAAGTTTCAAGTGAGTCATGGCCACTAAACATACAGTGATCCATGTCATCATGATTTAACATAGCCACAAGAAATACATTGTGGATCTACGTTCTTAAATATTTCAAATTCAGACATAGCCATGAGACATACACACTGGATCTATGTGTCAGTACAAACTTATGAATACTCCATCGCAACTTGGACCAATATGATGAGATCTATGGTCTTCATTTCCATCTTTTCTAAGTACAAATCTAGCCATGTGATTACAAGTGTTGAAGTCAAACATGGTAGAAACCACTTGATTATCGATCATTAATGAAAACCATTAAAAAGTGCAAGGGAAATAACCATTGATGTCAATGACTCCCAATATACTTTAGTACAATCCAATGAATGTGAATGAATGATTTGAATTCGAACACTCGATGGAATCTTCCAATCAGAGGTCAATGATGTGAACCCACTGTCTAAAGTGAAGAGACATGACATTGAGGCATGTAGGCTCCAAGGTACTAATGTGATTTCTAAGTCTTGTTCCTGGATAATGAGTTGAAGTCGATAGGAACATACTCGTGATAGGAGGGCCTTAATGTATCCCCCATCAATGAAATGAAATATGTAACAGATTTGAACTACATTAGAGTATGAAGTGATTCAAAACTAACTCAGGGAAGACCGACATGGTAGAAAATTTATAACTTCAGATGGTTGACTCGATAGAAGGCTTGTTTAGGTTGGAATTCTCTTGAACATATGAACGACATGACAATTGTCTTGGAAAATTGACTCAAGGAGGACTCAACATATGAACTTATGGATGGTCAAATGAGAGACAAATGGATTTCCCAACTTGGATACTGTGATGAAGGGGGGTCTCATGTTCAAGAGAGACTTACTTCCACTAACACAGATACAGATATAGATACACATTTCTTTCCCAATTTCACCCCACCATTTCTGGCGAGTACCTCTTTATTTTTACGCAAGCTTGAGGAGGATAACATATGCGTGTAATGTAAGCTCATCCTTCGGACGAGTCCCTCAGAGTATGTTTAACGAACCCTAAGAAGGAGTGGTTCGATCCCATATGGGCCTTTCAATGTTTGTTTTATGAGTCCAAAGAAAGAAAACTTAGGAGTTTTTCATTTTTAGAGAGTCTGAAAAACAGTTAAAGAGAACTCCATAATGTTGTTTTTCATAAGTTAATCTTACGATACTAAAAAAGGAGATAAACTAATGCTCATTAGACATTTTATTCAAATACTTTTATGAGTGTGAAAAGAACAAGGTCGTTCGACTATCTTTTCGTGTTTAGGGCGATTGAAAAGAGCTTAAAGGATAATCCATAGGGTTCATTTTTCGTATTACCAATGCGAGTTCGAAAAAATGATAGAAGGTTACTCGATTGCATTCTCATGATTTCACGAGCATGAGAAAGAATTAAGACTATGCTCGAATTTTTTCCTAAAAGACCCTAAAAACATCTATACATAAGAAAAACACACAAACAAAATAAAAAATGGTGTACCGTTGTCAAACATCTCATCCTTAGATCTTTCAATCTGTAATAGAAAACACTTTGTAAAGTTGGTTAGATTTTAGGGCATAGGTAAAATATGAAAAATAATTTAATTTTTCAATAAAATATGGTAAAAACTAATAAAATAGGTCAAACCAACCCATTTACCATTTCATTTTTCAATTTCACCCAAATAGTTCCCAAAGACCTCTTTTTCTCCCAAACTTCAAGAGTCGATTCCAGAGCACCTGGTGGACCATTTCGCAAACTGCTTCTGTAAAAAATGAAGTCTTTGTAAATGTATTGAACCTGCACATAATAGATCTAGCTAGAAAATACTACATACATTTGTAGAGAGAAATTGAGAAAGAAGAAGCAAGATAGAAAGAATGGAAGAATTCTCATTAACCATATTCCACACTCAAAGAGTGAATAATTTACAATATATATAGGATAAATGAGTAACTAATCAGTCATAGTGGTGGTCTAGAGTGATCTGGACACACACCAACAGTTACGGGAGTAAACTGACACCTAGTCTAGTCTCTTAGGTAGTTACGTGAGTGAACTGCCACCTAGCTAAGTTAACTAGTCAACTAGTCTTCAGTTAACTGATTGAACAAAGAGTAGTGAGTTGGTGATGATCCCAATGTTGCATGGTGACAAAACCAATGCAACATCTAAACTCAACTCAACTAGTCAAACTGAAGTGTCAACTGAAAGAGAATATTCTCCAGGTGGAATATTCTCCCCTAAAATATAGGAGACTGGATAATGACTAATTATGACTAGTAAATAAGGAAAAACCTTAGGAAAAATAAATCCTAGGTGTGTATGAAGTAACTCCAACACCCCCCCTGAACATCACTATGGTGAAAATAAAGAATGGGTCCCAGTTACGAGGCCATGTTCGGTACCCAAATACAAAAGATACACTAAAATAAAGTGAGGAAAGAGGGAAAACCTCATGGGAACCCCCCCCCAGCAAGGTACAATGTATGTTAAAAAAATGAGAAGGAACAAAAAGAAGTTGCTAAGCAACCGTGTCCTTCACTCCAAGAAGACCTCGCAACTGTGCAAGTTTGTGTTCGTTGAAGATTTTATTGAAGATGTAGATGTCTGCATGGATCTGATGAAGTATATGCCCCATTGAGATGTCCACACATATCCACTTTATCTTCTTGTAATGAATAATATCCAAATAAAGTTTGGATGAAATTTTGAAAACCGTGCGACCATTTCTGGAAAAATGCAGAAATTTTGTTGATTTTAAAATGATCATAAATTCACTTCTCGGACTCCATTTCAGACGATTTGTTTTTTGAAATTGGATATTTTCCTGAGAGGAATTCAAATATCTAATTTTTTTCTGCAAATGTTTCTCATAAAATATCAGAATGACATCTGATGTGTGCGACTCTCTTTTTGTCTCCTGACATGCATGCATGGTGCATGAAAAAGTGTCTTCATGTGAATCATGAGATGCATGCCATATATCTTCCACATGAATTTCAGAAAACAAATCTGAAATGGAGTAGACATCATCTTCAATTAATGGAATACAAATTTTTGTAGATACTTGTGTAGAAGGCTCTTCAAACTAAGATGATTTATCTTCCAGTGGATTTTGTACATTCTCTATCTTGTCAACATTTTGCATGCATTCTTCTTTATTCCCAAATAAAACCTCCAATCTACTCCATAAATCATTTGGAGTGAATTCTTGTGAGTCATCATATACTTGATGGAGAATTTCGGGAGAAATAAAATAGAGGATACATCCTATGGCCATATCTTGTCTATTGAGAAAGTCATTTTTCTCATCGACAAAATTAGGCTCTACTTCCATTGCCATAGTTATTTGGTACAAGCCTCTGCATCTAAGCATAAGCATAATTTTTGGCTTCCATTCCAAATAGTTATGAGGCGTGAGAAGTATTTCTGGTGAATAATCCATCTTTTTGTTGTCTTCAATCTTTTGTACCTGCAAAAAATATTGGTGTAGATTTTGCTTAGCAGTCCGTTAGCTCTGATACCATGTAAATGTGTTGAAACTTCACATAATAGATATAGCTAGAAAATACTACACACATTTGCAGAGAGAAATTGAGAAAGAAGAAGCAAGATAGAAAGAATGGAAGAATTCTCATTAACTGTTTTCCACACTCAAAGAGTGAATAATTTACAATATATATAGGATAAATGAGTAACTAATGGGCGATAATGGTGGTCTAGAGTGATCTGGACACACACCAGCAGTTACAGAAGTAAAATACCACCTAGTCTAGTCTCTTAGGTAGTTACGTGAGTGAACTACCACCTAGTTGAGTTAACTAGTCAACTAGTCTTTAGTTAACTGACTGAACAAAGAGTAGTGAGTTGGTGATGATCCCAATGTTGCATGGTGACAAAACCAATGCAACATCTAAACTCAACTCAACTAGTCAAACTGAAGTGTCAATTGAAAGAGAATATTCTCTGGGTGGAATATTCTCCCCTAAAATATAGGAGACTGGATAATGACTAATTATGACTAATAAATAAGGAAAAACCTTAGTAAAAAAAATCCTAGGTGTGTATGAAGTAACTCCAACAGTCTCTTGCCCCTTTATCTTTTCATGGTTTAAAAATTCATTTTTATTGGTTTAATTTTGAGTTTGGGTCGATTTTTGGGGGGTACATACACTTTGAGATTGTCGCAGGCCCACAATATCGTGAACTGTGATCATCACAAATCACTGCAAGGGATTCGAAGATAGAGTGCGATGAAATCGCTCTTTGTAAAATAAAATCCCTATGAGGACCACAACTCAATATTTGAAAAGATAAAATGAGTGAGGAAAACTTCTAAGGATTGATTTTTTATGATTCTATTCATCTTTTGATGTTACTTGGAAGGTTTTCCTTAGTCAAAATGCTCGAGTGGAGGGAATGGGAGCATGAGGAAGAAGACTATTTCACCGGGAATGACTTGGGCACAGTTATGACACTCGAGGAGTGTGTATTACTCATGTTTTTCAAAATTCAGGGCATACGAGCCCAAATGAGATTGTCGGAGTATCTGGTCCACATGTGGGATGTAAATGAACAAGCCTTTCATGTGGGTGTGCATACACTCACCTTGGATATAGAAGACATTTAATTTAGACAGGTTTCTCTCACTGAGTCTCTTGGGTATTTCTCGCGGGAAGTAGGGGTGGGGGAGAACCCATGGATTACTATGTTTCACACCACTACATGCCAAGTACAGAAAAACATAGTGGAAAGGTTTCCATTAGAGATGTTTTGGATTTACCATTACGGACCATCCTATATACCATTACCCGGATGGAAAGAAGTGTGGCTTCCCACATGGCTTTGAAAAGCCACTTTCAGTACGCCATAAAGTGTATGGAGACTAGGGTATTCAACTGGTGTGAGGGTGTCTTAAAGAACATGAAAACACAACTGAAAAAGTGTCGAAAATGGTTGGTTGAAACAATTTGGTTACAAATCCATTTTAGTGTCCTTCTTCCTAGAGAGGGTCTCTTTATTGCGTTTATAGGTGGAGTGGGGCATACCCACTCCACAATATCCACGCATGAAAATATGGGTGGACTTGATGGATCGTTACGGTGGCGTGATTATCGTCAAGTATGATGAAGCTTTCTTCCAGTGGCTGAGAGATCAACTAATCATGGTGGAGGACTATGCGTATGTTGGGATAGAATTTCTTGGGGATCCTGACTTAGCTCTTCCTGATGGATCTCAATGGGGAGACATAGTTAAGTAGGAAATTTTCATTTATATGATGTTTTTGATATTTTAATTATATAAAATGTTTTTATTTCATTTATCCAAGACTAATCAAGTGCTCTGAATAATGTAGATGTGGCACCTTATCATCCTCTGGGATCATCTCCCATTCAGAGGCGACGAGAGGTAGGTATTATGGTCGATTGAGGAGTTGTTTCCAAGGATCTTGAGGAGTTGTTGCTAAGGATCTCAAGGAGATCGAGCATAACCTAGAGGGATTAACCATGAATATCCTTGATATCAAGGTGGACGAACTTCCTCATTGCTACCAATGCCATACAGTTGGTGTATCAACATATATTGGTCAATTGATCCATAGAGTAGCATGGGCAATTGTTTTTTACAATGAGCAACATCCTTGATGATTTTGTACATGAAGCCATGAGATTCATCATTTTGATATTTTGGACCTTGGACAAATACTTTTTGTAACTTTTATCATTATTAATATAAAGTTCCTACTGGCTTACTTGTATTTTTAGAATGTGTGTTTGGATTTATAAATGTCTCAAATGTTTGTCTAACATATAATTAGCCAATGCATCTGTCAATGTGTTTAGACATCTAGGAATATTTTGATACTTGATATAATCAAAATGTCTTTCCAAGAGGTGAATTCTTAAGTATACCCGTGACAATGTAGGACTTCAGATGGAATAAATGTTACTTAACTGCAAAAATATTAACTTTGAATCAAGTCATACAATAAGATGATAGTTTCAGAATGAAATGACATTAGTTAATAATTCGATAAATGCACTGTATTCCACGATATTATTAGTTGCATGACCAAGGAAAACACCATGTAGACTTATCAACTCATATGTAGGTGCATACATTTCCCAAACAACATCCGATAGGTTTTGAGTACTATGACTAGAACCATCATTAAAGACGATATAGGGTAGAGAAGACACTGACATATAGAAAGAAAGCATAATGCAAGGTAAGAAACCAAAAGGAATAACAAAAACAAAAAAGAAAACTATAGTATAGTACACTAAAAATACACAACACTCATGCAAAAATAGTTTAAGCATTAATACTTCTTCAAGTAAAGCCCATTTTTGGGTTCACTCAAAGGAATTACATCATAATCTACCAGCTCATAAACCCCTTTCTCCAACACTCGTTTCATGATATAAGGGCCATGCCACATGGGAAATAATTTACTAGACCTTAATAATTCACGATCTTGTTTGTATAGAAGAATCAAATCACGCTTAGAAAAAACACATGGCTTGACATGCTTGTCATATTGAGATTTGACACACTTCTTCTGAGTTTTAATGACTAAGGAAAAATCATAGTGAGTCTCATCTAATTGCATCAAATACAAAATATGTTCCTCTTTAGATGAGGTGTTAAGGATAATTTTGACAATTCGTTTCAAAGATGGGATTTCACATTCAATCGGAAGAATAACTTCAATGCCATATACTAACTGGAAATGTGTGAACCCTAATGAATATTTAACAGATGTCAAATAGGCCCATAATGCCGAGAAGAGCATCGTGTGCCAGCTATACTTGTAAATTCCTATCATTTGTTGAAGCATAGTAGTAAGAACCTTGTCAATTGCTTTAACCTGGCCATTGGCCTATGGATAGTAAGGTGTTGAGTTTTCGTGTTGAAGACCCAACTTCTCGGTAAGTTTAGACATCATGAAATTGCGAAAATGACTACCATGGTTAGTAACGATGGCTTGAGGGACATCAAATCTAGTAACGATACGATTGAATATGAACAATGCCACAGTTTTCCTGGTGTTATTAAATGTAGGAATCGCCTCAACCCATTTAGTGAAATAATCCATGGTTGCGATGATGTATCCATGCCCCCCAGCCGAGTGAGGGTTACATGTCATGAAGTCAATGCCCCATTTAGCGAATGGACCAACAAAAATTATAGAGTAAAGAGGAGTAGGATGAGATCGAAGCTTATTGTTATATGTTTGATAAGCGTGGCATTTCTAGATGATAGTAATGCAATCTTTAAACAATGAAGGCCAGAAGTAACCAACTCGTAAGATATTTTGGGCAGTGGAATACCTAGACATATGACCACCACATGCTCCAGAATGACATTCATTCAAATCTTTCTCAGATTCATCATAGGTTAGACATCATCAAAATATGCAATCAATACCATGATGGTAAAGGGTATCACCAAGGATAATGTATTGATGGGCTTGATACCAGATACAACAGTGATCCACACAAGAAAGATCAAGCCTTAAATTTTAGGTTTGGAGATAAATGATAATGTCTCCATACCATATGTCATTAGAACTGATCATAAAGAGAGACTCATTAGGAAATCAATCCTTTGCCACAATTTCTCTCTCAGTAGAGGGAAGGTCAGATATCAATTCAGAAAAAACCAAAGATTTCTTTGATTTGGCACACTCAAATTCCAAATCAAACTCTTAGAGAATGACTATCCATTTAGAGTATTTCCCCCCCAATAATTGTCGAGTAAGAATGTGTTGCATAGGGTTGCAATTGGAAATGAATGTGGTTTTGCGCAATAAGATATAATGAAGAAAATGTTGAACAAATTGAACAACTGCAAAGGTCAATTTCTCCACATGAAAATATTTGGTTTCGGTGGTTGTGAGACTCTGACTCAAATAGTATATGACATGTTCATAATTTGAATCATCCTCTTGCACTAGGACCATAGCGATGGTAGATTCTGAAGTAGCTAAGTATAAGAAATAATCTCGACTATAATCTAGTGGAAATAAGAGTGGTGTATGAGTTAAGGCAAGTTTCAAAGCTTCAAAATCTTTGTTGGCAGTGTCGTCCCCTGAAAAAATTGTGACCCGTTTTAATAAGTCAAGTAAAACCTTTTGTTAATTTAGCATAGTTCAAGATGAATCGACATAAAATGTTTTCTTTCCCTTGAAAACTTTGGAGTTGGCGTAATGTAGAAGGAGGAGGAAGATTGAGAATAGCTTCAACCTTCAGAGGATCCACTCTAATTCCATGTGTAGAAACAATTAAAATAAGAAGTTTCTCGGACTCCACACAAAAAATGAATTTATGTGGATTTAATCGTATGTGATAATAGTGACAGTGTAGGAAAATGGCTCGTAAATGTCCTGGGTGATCTTGACGATGCACAAAATGCACCAGTATATCATCTAGGTAAAGTTGTACAATGTGCTTAATATCATGAAAAGCATAAGACATAGTGTGTTGAAAAGTCACACCAACATTCTTGAGACCAAAAGGTTGTTTCCGGTATGCAAAGATTCCCCAAGGGTAGATAAAAGAAGTCTTATGTTGATCCACAGGTAAAATATTGATTTGATTATAGTTAGAGAAACCATCCATCAAGGAGAAGATTTCACTCTCGGCACAATATTCAACGATCTGATCAATGAAAGGGGTTGAATAATTGTCTTTGGGACAAGCCTTGTTGATATCCCTATAATATACACAAACAAGGATCATTCCTTGTTTCTTCATAATCAGAACAAGATTAGATATTCAATCATTCAAAGCCACGGGATAAACAAAACTGACTTTAAGAAATTTTTCAACTTCAATTTTAATAGCAACATATATACATGGATGTACTAGGTGAAGTCTCTATCGAATGGGTTTAGCATCTGGGTAAATATTAATCTCATGTACAACAATATCTAGATCGATTCCAGTAATCTCTTTGTAAATCCAAGAAAAAGCATCTCGGAATTCTTAGAAAAGAGATTTATAAATTCGGATCTCATCGACAAAACATGAGGAATCGATGTGAACATTTTCCATGACTATGGGGTTAATAGAAATATCTAGAGGGATGGTGGGTGAAATGTTACCCAAGTTCCCTTCATAAAAAACATCGTGTATTAGTTCAGGAATAGGGTAAATAGTAACAACAGTAGATGGATTCAAAATTTGTTGGTAACTCTCTATGGTCTCGGGTTCCAGGAAGAGAATAGAATGATGATGCCCATCGTCCCATGGGGTATCTTCCATATACATGACTGTGATAATCATCTCATTGGTGTGAAAAACTACATGAAACAGATCCATAGACATTTCTAAGAGATAATGAGGAGAGGGATTTGTCAATTGAATATCTTGATAAGCCAATTCTATCAGATTTAAAGGCATTCTGTCTCCGTAACGAAGATAGTTGTCAGATATAGGTACAATCCAAGGGTAATAACACTCAGGGAGTTCACCAACAATAGTTGATATCATGTTAATTGAGGTGACAAAAGGAGTAGGAATATCAGGAAATAGAATGGGGAACGTACCCATTAACGATGAATCCTTTAAGAGACCCACACCGACATTCTCATAATTGGGAGGTGTTTTTGAAATGAAAGGTACATTACTAATACGAGAATTGGAATTAAAGAATACAAGTTGATCAAAAGTAACAACTTTTCCTTGGTGAGGGAAACGTATCACATGGAAAAGAGTAGAAATAGTTTCACGCATGGAATCAATCCAAATACGGCCAAGTAGAAGGTTGTAATCGAGAGGCACATCAAAGACCTTAGCCTCATCAGTAATCTCTTTTCCTTCTAATGTAATAGACAATGAAGGAAGAAAACCATAAGGTTTAAATCTTGTATCATTAAAAGCTTTTAAAGTATTGTGTGACTCAATAAGGGTCGGAGAGCCAATGACTTTCCAAGAAGTGATGGACATGATGCAAGTAGAGGCTCCTTCGTCAATAACAGTTCGACAAATATTCTTATTTTCCACAATAACTTGTACTTGAAATTCTAATTGAGGAGGAAGCCATGGAATATGATCTTCCAATTCAAATATTATCAAGTTCGTATCAGTAGGATCAATTCCACCAATATCCTTTAACAATTCATTTTATTGCGTAGGACAACTTTGAAGGACTTCGAGAGCCGACATCGTAGAAGGTGCCTACGCAAGATCTTCTACAATATTTTAGTTTTGAGCATCACATGAATGAGGATTAAACGATGATTTACGAACAAATCCCTTAGGAGGAGGACGAAGAAATGTATCTAGACTCCGTCGTTCGAGATGAAGATGATTGTTGGGAGGTGAAGTCGATGGAGGAGGTTGAACCAATGGAGGTGGTGAATCATCAACTTTATCTTTTGAAGGAGAATAATCCTTTGCTTGAGTACCAACCACAACTTTATTCTTCTTGGATTCAAAAGTACACATAAGTACATAAGATGTGGTAGAGGGATAAGGTTGGTCATGAATGACCAATTGTGATTGCTACTGAGAAGGAAAAGGTTGTGACAAAACTAAAGGTTTAGGAGGTGTCCCAGTCCCTTGCAGGAACTTAGTAACCTCAACACGTCGTGGACAATATTTTGTATAATGATCCTCACCACAGATAAGACAAGGATAAAGAGATTTTCACTTTTCTTTGTCATCAACAGGCTGAGCCTTGGGTTTATCAGATTGTTGATTATTATTTTTTTCCTCCTTATTCTCACCCTTCCCTTTCTTTTTATTTTGATTTTTACCGGTAGGTGTATATTGAACTGAATTAACCTTAGAGGTTTTACCGGGATAAGGAGTTAGAGGAGAAGTATTTTGTACATTAGCAGTAGTAGAATTGGGATTGGAATGACTGGCTTGTTTAGACTGAGTCTCAGCGTGAAAAGTGCTAGTCACGCCATCAACAACATGAGAAGCTACTAGAGGTGTTGGGGTTGGATTTATAGACGGGTGAGGATCATCAAGGATCAAGTCATATAGTGTGCCCATTTGTGAATAAATGAGATCCAAGTATTGAGCACAACTAATCACCTACTCTTCAGTGACAACACCACCCATGGCAACATCATAGGCTATAGGACCAAGGAGTGACTTGGTAAACCACTCGACCAACAGTTGATTAGGAAGGGGAACTTTGATTAAGTGTCTTCTCCTCCTCCACTCATGAATATTATTGGAAATGTGAGTGGATGAGGATTGTTTAAATGAACTCAAAATTTTATTTCATGTCTCTTATCGGATTGGTAGTTGGCAATGTGTTAAGAAATCAATAGCTAAGGTGTTGAATCCATTGAAAACTCCTCGTGGAAATTCAATATACCATTTGGCCGCTGAACCCATTCGATTTCATTGGAAAAGATGTGATCTAATGGATTCATTCATCAAGGAGTTAGATGAAAACCAAATATGGAAAGTCATGACGTGATTATTTGGATCTTCCCCTGATCAGTCGTCAAAATTAGGAATGTCGGATGGTAACTTAGCATGTATGATCGACCAATAAGGAGAATGAAAGATAGGATCATTCAAAATCCTAGATAAATCTAGTAAATCCAAAGTATAAAGAAACGACAGTTGTCTGTTCACTTGAGGAAACTGGTAATTCTGAGGAGGTAGTCCCGTAGGTATACCAGTAGGACCATAAGCAAAATGTAAATAGTTAGAGGGTCCCGTCGAATTTGGTTGTGGAGGGTATTGAGTCAAATAGTCAACTTGAATTGGTTGATTAGGTAAGATTCCATGGAAAGGAGAATTAGACTAGAAACCTTGACCCTAGGTAGGATTCATAGAACCTGGATATGGTTTCCTAGGATTAGGTAGTACACAAAAAATTAACTTGAGGAGGTTTCCCCCAGGCAGTTGTTGATTTCCTTAGAAAGTAAAATTCCAAGGTTGATACTGTAATCCAGGGGTATACTGCCCGTACATTGGGTTATCACCCCCAAATTGAGGTTTCCCCCCAACTTGAGGTTTCCCCCCAACTTGAGATGGCCCCCCAACTTAAGGTTGACCTCCAAAAACAATTTCAAAACCAGAAGTGACATAATGACTTGTACCCTGAAATTGATTGGAGATACTGGGGCTAGGACGATTAGATCCTCTAGTTGAAGGTGGAGGAGGAATGATAGGACCCCTGGAGAGAACCTGGGTAGGTGTAGGAACAATACTACTAGCAACATTATACCCAGGAGGAACAAAAATATTATCTCCTTCTGATGGATTCTAGGCAAGATTAGCAATAGAAGTATTTAGAGCATTATACCCAAGTGGAAGTGACATATTTGATCTAAGAGGAATTGGTGTTCCAGTAGGATCTTGAGTGATTACTGCACTTTTGAAAAAAACAATCATAACTTGTGGGACCATGGTAGATCTATTGAGATGGAGAGAAAGAATTGTATGACAACCAACCAACAATTGGTTTGAGACTGTGACAACATTACTGGTCATTCCAGTAAAATGATCCAAGGGTACTGTGTAAGCAGTGGAAGTCACAGGCATATGTGATGTCATAGGTTGATTAGAGGTCCTCTAATGGAGGTGACTGATTCCTATTTTTTCAAAAATATCATCTCCCGAAGAGATCCTCCAAAGAGAACGGACAGGGCCAAAAGAGCTAGGATTAAAAGTTTCAGCAATATAAACAAGAGTTCTAAATGACTCACTCTGAAAGGGTGGATCGTCTATACAAGACTCTGTGTGAGGTCTAGTAGGTACTCTAGTATAATCTTCAACAAAAACGTCTGTTGATGAATTTATCTAGAGAAAAAGTGGATCTCGTACAACACTCAATAACAGATTTACAGGAAGTATGAATTCCTCAAATGGAGTAGAAATTCCAATCGTATAGGCTACATCGTTATTGACTGCTCCTTCAGGAGAACCCTCTAGTGATTTAGGAAGCCAAGGAGTATACTCTTCCATATATTTTGGAGGTAACCCTTGCATCCTATGTGAACGACGAGGGTTGATGTTGGCTAAACCAACTAAAGAATGAAAGAAAGCTATGTTCAACAAGAGAAACAAACAACACTCACTAATAAAATCTAGATATCAAACATGTAAACAAACCTTCTTATTTCAAAGTCACTAGTTGGTGATGAAATCCAACGTCGCGAAATCAAGACAAGAAGGGGTTGGGATAAAGCAGGTGGAAAATTTATGTTGAAAAAATGCTTAACGGACTTACACCCTGGTGAAATATCCCACACATAATCGTGGGTATACCCTCCAAGGAGCCTGAGTGAGTTTGGCCAATGTCGATTCCAGGTACCGTGAAGACATTCCCCTCCACAATCACCTCATGTAAAGACTCTAAAGAGACAGGCCATTAAGGTTACCAATTACAACGATGATTCTCGAGGAAGCAGTCGACAGTTCGATCCATGTGCAAGGGTAGGGTATCTAAGCCAAAAACCAACTCGATAAATTCCCCAAAGGATTTTATTCTCAAGTGACCCCCAATAATACGTGCAATCTCTAAACCAAGACCCAAAAGGCAGGTTGAGTAACTTTGTCGGCCCTAATGCGACCTTGTGATTGAACCTTGTGTTGTAAGGGCTTCCCAGGACAAAATATAGCAAGTGGATTTGTACTCTCCCTATCACAATGTAACACCCCCAGCCACCAATAGGCCGGGAAATGCCACTACTTAGATTCTTTACTTAGCTCTGATTCCAAACTATGACATCCCCGACCAACACAGAGACCGGGTAATGCTACCACTGCATAATATACACTTATATAATATATGCATTTTAATCGAAATTAAAAACACTTAATCACAATAATCACATAATTACTGCTACCATACATAATCAATGGAATTAACAGTAGTTCATATATGCAACAAAATACATGATAACATTCAAACATCACAGACATGCATAACATATAAATTAAGCACATACTGATACTTATGTTTTCAACTGGAGTAAAACCACCAACTATGTGCAGACCTTCCACAAACCTCCCAGCCATAGACCTCGCTGCTCATAACGCTCATTAGTGGGTCACCCCCAAGCTAGGAATAAGATCCACCCAGAGAAAGGGAATCCTAGAGTAGGCTGAGGTTACAAAAAACTGCACGGTGCAACCAAAAAGATTCTCTCCACGAGCCTTCTTACGCCCACTACTCACAGACTCTCATTCCCCACATGCATGTTCCACCCGGGAGTATACACCTTCACTATCACACAGTCCATCGAATGCTTCACCTCCCTCTTAGGGTTCTAGCAAGAGCTTGGATCAGGAATTCTCAGAGCTCCATAGCTAGTGCTGGACTCTCTTTGGGAGAAAACCACTTCCCAAAAAACTCTCTCACTTGGAGAGAGATTCTCACGGGCCTGAAAACCTTCCTCTTCAACCATGGGCCTCACAACCCACTTATTCAACTAGTTTCAACTCAATTACCACAAGGTGAGGATAACATCAAAAACAATAGCAATTCAGTTAACTCATGGGTGACAACAACAACAGGAATTTGGGTATGGACATCCAAAAACAACAACAGTCCACATTGAGACACATCGTGACCCAGTAAGAAACAACCAACAACAACAAGCCACACTCAATCAAGGAACTGCATGGCCACAACAACCAATAGTTTTGACACAACATGATTCAAACATTTACAGGGTGCTTGGACTTCACAGGAGACACGGCTCATTCCATAGTTTTGCCACTTGTTTCAGGGTGCGTGACAAGGAATCAATGCAGAGGTTGATCATCTAGGTTTCAGGTTCAATCTGCGACTGGAAGAATGGACAGACCCCCAACATGATTTGACTCATGGGTTACTGGTTCCGTAGATCTATGATGGATGCCCCCAGTTCATGGTTAGACAATGGATGGAGAATGGAAAGCAAACCTAGGCGGAGGATGGGAAAATGCAAGAGCGAACCCCCAACACGACTAACTTCTTCAGATTTAACTGCATGCACCTAGGTCGACACTTGTCTTCCTGGAGATACATGCACTCCATTTTGCATACATTCCTTTTCCAGGAACTTCGGACAACACTTGGTCATTTGACCACCTTATCCTTTTAAGAAATAATAATAAATTATTATCCCCTTTAGAGGTAAGCCCCCTAACTTATCCCCTAGGCCCAAAAACTTAGCTTCCTCTTTCCAAAATTTTATCCCCCTTTCCCATACCCACACTATGGAAGCATAGTCCCCCATCACTCTTTCTTCGTGGTCAGTCTACACGCAACGATGTTTAATCTTTATTAATTTTCTGCATAATTACATATACAAAAACAAGCTCCTGGCCTTTAACACTTAGGCTCTCCGGCCTAATAAACACATAATCCCACCATCTTATCAACACTTGGATCACCAACCTACAAAACATGATTGCAATTCATAATATAACTAGGGCATGTACTTGGGGTATTACAATCCCCTCCCCTTATTTTTTCACATTCCTCACTGCAACTCTTTACACAACGTCAACAAGATTTTCAAAATATTTAAAAATATGTGGGTATTCCACCTGCATAGCATCCGGATGCTCCCATGTCGCATCCTCAGGACCGAACCAGGTCCACCAGACCTTTACAAGCCCTATGGCTCGATTCTAGAGTTGTTTTCTCTTTTTGTAAGGTAGCTAGAGAGGTAATGGGGGGGGCTAGAGGGCCCATAGTGATAATAGTGGAGGTCATTCAATGTAAGGTGGACTAGGTCCACTATATTATTAAATAAGACCCACTATGGTAGTTAGATATAATAAATGGGTAATTAGATATAATAAATGTAAGAGGACTTCTTAGAAGGTTCTACTTCTAGAAGATTCCTCCTCTAGAATGTTCTTAGGTGATGGTAGAACTATATAAAGGGGCTCAAGCAATGTAATGAGATATGAAGAGAATTATTGTAGTTGGAGCGGTATCTCAATAGGAGGATGCCCCCTCGAAGAGGCAAGTGAACAGGAGAGGATCCCTTCCATAATAAGATCCATTGTATGGTGTTGCCCTACCTCAAGGGTTTCTATAATAAAGTTGTGGTTTTCTATATGGTTTCATAGATCTTGTGTGGTGATTGTATTCAGATATCTTTGGATCTATTGTGATATTTTTTATTCAGTCTTAGGCTCTTAACAAGTGGTATCAGAGCACTTTCCAGGGCCGGAGTTGTGGGCAACTATTTTTTATTTTTGCAGATTTTTTTTTTCGGAGAAGAAAAAAGAGGGCCGCGACATTCCAGACATTTCCAGTATATTTTTGTGAAAAATTTGCAGAAAAGGATTATAGATCTGAGTTCCTCTCATAAAAACACCCAATTTAAAAAAAAAAATCGTCCGAAACGGAGTCCGTAAGGTCAAGATATTGAGGTTTTAAAATCTGTAATTTTTCAGGGTTTTTTTCTGCGGACGGCGGCGCGATTTATTTTTATGTCTGTAGCATTTGGAGGCCGAA
>JASDQU010104190.1:201833-223181 GCA_032191745.1 Picea mariana | reverse complement strand
TCATGAATGAATATAATCAAGAAAGATATGCTTGGTATGATTTTGAGGACGATTGTGATGATTGGTATATGGATAGTTGTCATTTCTGGGATGACAACTACTTCCATATTTTATTTGATGACTCTACTCTACCTTCTGTAGAGAACATCAATGTCCCAGATCAGGAGCTAGTTACCAGCGTTCAGTCTGCATATTCTACAGTGGTATTATTCCTTCCAGATTCTGGTATGACCCTATTCCACTATGTGGATGGATCTTCTTATTTGGATCCACATGATAGGTGTCAGTCTTTGGAGCATCATTTGGAGTTGGTTATTGGGTTCCAAAATATTCTATGGGGAGTTCACATGAGCACTTGGACATGGGACCCGGGCTTACAATGGTGGTTGGACTACTTCAGCATGGTGGATTTCCTTTCTACATGGGACTTTGGTTCTTCAGTCTTCTTCAGCATTACGGTCTACAATTATCCATGGGACCCTGGTATATGGTTGTACATCAAGCGTTGAGGACAACGCTTTCATAAGGAGGATGGAATGTAAGGTAGCTAGAGAGGTAATGGGGGGGCCTAGAGGGCCCATAGTGATAATAGTGGAGGTCATTCAATGTAAGGTGGACTAGGTCCACTATATTATTAAATAAGACCCACTGTGGTAGTTAGATATAATAAATGGGTAATTAGATATAATAAATGTAAGAGGACTTCTTAGAAGGTTCTACTTCTAGAAGATTCCTCCTCTATAATGTTATTAGGTGATGGTAGAACTATATAAAGGGGATCAAGCAATGTAATGAGATATGAAGAGAATTATTGTATTTGGAGCGGTAACTCAATAGGAGGATGCCCCCTCGAAGAGGCAAGTGAACAGGAGAGGATCCCTTCCATAATAAGATCCATTGTATGGTGTTGCCCTACCTCAAGGGTTTGATATAATAAAGTTGTGTTTTTCTATAATTGCATTGATTATATCTTTAGATCTGGTATTGGTTCTTAACACTTTCGGTCCAATATGTGCACCAGATGCACTTGCAAGACTCCTTCTTGCTCCACCTGAATCACATTCCAATCAATAACATGATTACCATCAGGTATATATTTCTTAAGCAATGAAATATGAAACACATTATGTATAGTCATGGATGTAGGTAATGAAAACATATATGAAATATATGTATATGTATATGTATATGTATATGTATATATAGGAAATTATAATAGCATTATAACATGTATACAAGATAGCCAACATACAATAAATAGAGAATTGTACTTATCTCTTGATTGAAAAGACCTTCCACATAAACATGGTCTAGACCAAGGTACCAAACCTCAACAACACTCCAACCAATGGTCTCTCCTTCCCCACATGCATGTCCCACCCCAGGAGTGTACACCTTCATTGTCACACAGTCCATCGGTTGTTACATCTCCCTTTCCTTGGTCTTCAGCAACAGGATGACTTAGGAAGTCTTAGAGCACCATGGCTCCCAGAGTTCCAACTACCCTCAAAGGTCTCTAGGTACCCTCCAGGTCTCACAGCAGGGAACCTATCCCAACAATTCTCCCTCTAGGACTCCAACATTCTCCAAGGAAACCCAAGGAGAAGTATACACACACTCAGATCCACCAAGGATCCACAGGGTAAGATTTGTTGTCTCCAATCAATATCTTCCCCGAGCTACTCTTTGTAGTCAACATTCCAACTTTAATCAACATCATCTCATCTGCATCACCCACGTGCATTTATAATGAGAAAACATAAAAGAATTCATTTTAGGAGCTCCAACTAGTTCAGAAGGAAATTCAACTTTTCCCCCAAAACATGAAATTCTATTTCATAATTCATCTTGGTTGTTTCCATATTATGAATGCAACCATCCTTGTGGTTTTCCATGGGCACCAAAATGCATACCATTTTTCCTGTAATGCTTTATCTTGCATACAACCAACAAATTGTCAGTATTTTTTGTACATCATATTCAATTGCAATATGTACAAAATCTTATGCAGTGATCTTAGAATTTCCCACACCTAGAAATTCAATCACCATTACCTGACAATTTAATAAACTAGAATGACTTGTCATTCTATGCATATGCATGTTCATAGTAATATATGTAAGTTCATTACTTCTTTTTCTGAACAAGAAAATTTTCTGTAGTCAATGCTCATGTGACTACTTGACTTGCAACTTTCCTGTTGCAATGTCTAACACCTCCCTGAAATGTCCTCAACTTCATGAGTTAACAACATTTCAGCTATTAGTAACAATTATTTTCATGCAATAATATATATGCATGTACTTACAAAACTCATTCAGCCATTGCATTTAGTATACAATTCTATCACTTACTATGCATGAGTGAAATTCTCAATGTATACTTATTTAGTGCATCTTGCATTGAATTACATAATGCTCTTTATATCAGTTATGTATCTCACCATCCATGAGTTGAAATTATGGCCAATGTGTTGACGCACTCTCCACACACTTCATTTTGTATTCCCAATTAATTGGATGCCTTCCTTTTTGAACCGAACATTACACCAAGAATATAATTATGTGGTGTACATTATTGTTACCAAAAAGGTTGCAGTCCAAGTTTTATTTAAAGGTAGGAATCTTTTAGTACCTGTGTGGCTCATAACCTTTCCATATATGTACCTTTCCATATCCAACCATGTCCTGGTCTCATACATGAATATCTTACTGGCATTCATTCTTATAACAAGTTCTTATCTTTTAATTCTTTGGTTATTACCCCATAACCAAATTAACATGACATTCTACTGTGTCAATGTGTGCATTCAGAAGCTAAAAAGATTTGAATTAATACATGCCTCTAGCCTTTAACACATCTAGTGGTATGCATTCAATAATATAATCATGTGATTTTATATAATAACTTTGGCTGAGAAATTCCTACCTAAATTTCCTTTCAGAAATTATGCAAAAAGAGTCATAAAAACTCATACCTGCATGACTGCCATTAATAAATTTTAAACTACCTAAATGTCTGATGGAAGTAGAATATTTTATGTTCCTTTTATCAAACTTATAACCAACACTTCAACTCTCTATTTCTTCCCTCTTTATGCAACAACATCACCAAAAACACTTGCAAACATGCAAACACTCTTTCCTATGGCTAACCCAACAAGATGTAACATACTTGCTGCCACAGAAATTGCAACAACTTCTTTCTCCCTATAAAACTTTTCCTTGTTGATCCCAGAAGTATACAATTCTTCCTAGATTCCTGGATCTTTTTGTTCTCTCATTGTAGTCACTGTACATGACTATTTTTGTCCTGAGCACTTTCTATCCAAATCACTC
The DNA here is from genome assembly GCA_032191745.1 of Picea mariana. Taxonomy (NCBI): domain Eukaryota; kingdom Viridiplantae; phylum Streptophyta; class Pinopsida; order Pinales; family Pinaceae; genus Picea; species Picea mariana. The sequence goes on along the minus strand of JASDQU010104190.1, from coordinate 219,843 downwards.
TTGAATACCTTTTCATTTATAGTCCTAAACTATGTTGATATTAACCTTCAGATTTTGTTGATTTCTTGGGTCCAACAAACCCAATCTCGTACTTGGATGAATCAAATTCCACAAGTTGTTTTATAGACTTTGGATTCTTCAACATGCAGTTACTCTCCAAGATTGAACTTCTTCAACCCTTTCCCGATGGAATACTTTAGTACTTGAGGTTTTCTTGTACTCACTGCTTCTCTTTTGCTAGCTGCATAGAATTAACTGAAAGTCCTTTTACCTTACCATCATAGATTCAAGTGATACCTCCAACCTCTTGGGTTTTCACTTATGGATCTATGGGTATTCATTGTTATATAAGGAGTATGTCTCCTGAATTAACCTAATTATGATCCCATAACCAATCATAACATAATATGAAACTAACATTTTATCTAAGTGCATTCTAGAATCAACAACACTTACACACTCTAGGCCTTTGGCCATTAAATATCAATTTAAATAATGAAAATTAACTAAGGGAATACTTACTTCGATCCCCTTCAACATGTATGCATAAAAAAAAACTAAATGCATACCTTCCTATTTGTTACCAACCTATGTGTTTTTGTCTGACCAATTGATATTTGTAGAAGCTCATAGACTTCCCCCTTCATCATTTTGATCACCATTCCTACTATCCTCATGGGTATTCACCTCGATGGAAATTATAAGCAACAAAAACATCCACATAATACATAATCCATCCTTTAGTCATACTCAAACATTATTTCATAATAATAGACTATTCTAAGTTCACCAGCATGTTATATGCATATCCAAGCATGTACATATGCAAAATTACACATCCATATTGATGCAGACCCCCCTTGCTCTCCTCGGGGTTTTACGACCTCCCGGTCTAGGATCTTTCTTCCTTCTGAGTCAGATCGACCCTTCGGGATCCTTATTGAACCAAAAAAAATTATACACAGACCCCCTTTTCGCCTAAGGTGCACGTCTTGTGATACCCACAACCTCTGTCTGTGCGCTTCTGAAATGTCAAGTTTCAGGCGCTATCTCCTTTTTCATTAGCCCCTTCCTTCATATGGTCATAGGCTATGACCTTAGGGAAAAATTTGATTGTGGGCATGGCCAAGGGTGGTTTTAGGCCAATCTAGTTTTCACCCCATAATTCACTACACAACGCCATGTATGCCTTCGACAATACTGTGGTTTCAATTGTAGCCTGCTAAAGGAAAATTAAGATCTAATTATTTTCTAGCCCCAAAATTATTCCTAACCATCGATCTCTCAATTTGGATGATTATCTGTGATCAATGACTGCTATCTATCCTCCATTTTTTACCTTCTTTCCTCCTTCCCCACAGGATCCCATATCTACACGATCTGTCGTCACGTAGCTCCCTTCCAAATCAACAACTGCAATTGATTTCGACTCTCCAGCCCTCAGGAGTTTCAACTCTCGACTATCTTCTTTTCCCTATATGACAATATTCTAGAGTGAGTGATCAAATGACACCTCTCCTCAACAATCATATGGTTTTGATGAACTCCGGCTCTCCGGACTTTGGGAGTTCTCGCGTCTCCACACACGCAAATATCTAGAGTGAATTTCCCCGGAGTGACAGATCTTCTGCCATGTGTCCTCTCCAAATCAATGACTCTAATTCTCTCTGGGTATTCGTCTCTTTCTGACCAAGACCATATCAATGGTCCTTCGACCTCTTCCTCGATCAATGATCGATATCTCTTTCTAAACTTTGGCGCTTTCACCCTCTACTTTCCTCTCAATTTCTTTGTACCCGGAGTTCCATATCTGGTGCCATGCGTCCACTTTCAGATCAAAGGTTGTCCAATGGAGTGAGTCTTCATCCTCTACGTGTATCCTCACATATCAATGATCCAAGTTCCTTCCTTCGTATCAATGACCCTTAGACATTTCACGATGTGGTGCTTCGAGACCTCCCAAAACACAACTTCACAAAAACCCGAGAGTATGATTCTCCAAAGTTCATGATCTAGTGACATCTATCCAACCAAGATCAATGGCTCCCAGTTGCTTCGGTTATTCAGGCTTCAGTGATTTCAAAACTCAAAGTAAACTCCTGAAGCGATTTCTCCAGAGCCTCTAATATGCTGGCACGTATCCAATGGCGATCAACGACCAAGATTTACTTCATTTGTTTCTCGTCCTCCTTGTCCACAAAATTCTGAAGTTGTGGATATTACGACACTTGTCCTTGTTGTCTCTTGACCAAGTTTTGGAGATCCTTGGTCATGTTTGACCTATTTTGGGACTTCGACAGGCTAGTCGAAGGAGGAGCACAAGTCAAAGTGGATATCGCGGGATATCGACCCCTTTTTAGGGCAATTTTGGGATTAGGGTTTATATAACGAGTATGGGGATGTTGGACCATAGGTTTACGCATGTTTAGGCCCTTTTTCTAATGTATAAATAGATAACTATGAAAAGTAAGTAGGTGGTGGAAAGTGTGTTGCTATAGGCCAGTGAGCTAAGTGCGGATACTATGAATGCTTTGTGCATGCTGTATTGAAAACTTGCAGAAGGTAACTGAAACTGATTGTAAGAAGCATATGTGCAGACTGTAAGAAGGCTTTGTGCTATGACCTAGCTTGGGGAAGGAGTATCTGATGAGGTGCGCGCAGATATCCTGTCTTATGTGGAGTGGGTTTTGAGGCTCTGTGCTATAAGATGATTGACAAAAGATAATAGAAAGAAGAGAAGATTTGGTGGATGTAGCCCCACGCTGGAGTGAAGCACGTATATCTTGCATTATGGTTTCTTTGTGCATTACGGTTGTTATATTGTTTATGTGATTTATGCTTAGTGCAATAATGTATTCTTAGATGGATATGATACAATAGCTTAGTGCTTAGTGATGTAAATGAATGCTAGATCTGATTTGTATCCAGATGCTAAGTGCTTAGATGTGTTAGATCTGATTGAATACTATGTTTCTCTATAATTAAGGTTTTATCTGCGAAGTAACCAAGGGTTGAATACTAATGAATGGTAATTTCTAAGTGCTTTGCTAGAATATTGTGATCATAGATATGTGTCCCAGCTAGGTTGCAAACACTTGATTCTTGCAAACACCCCTAACACTACCTCAGGTGAGACTGCATGTGCTTCGCAGGTGTTGCCAAAAGGGCCGGTAGTTAGGGTTTTGTTGGTGCGTTGTTGAAGCGTTGAACCCTGGGTCTACCCCTATGCCAACAAATGGTTTCGTTGTCGGCACCTGAAACTGTGATTGCTGGGAGCTAGGGAAAAGAAAGAAATCTCTATGCGTATATATGTTGCTTTATTGCACAATATTCTACTCGACTTGTGAAGATCTGTGCTAAGAACAAAAGTTCGATCTGAAGAAAAGAGGTAAGATCAGTGAAATGATTTGTCAAAAGAGGTAAGATCTGAAGCTGGGTGCTCTGAAAAAGGTAAGATTAGTGAAAATTTTAAGATCTGAAAGCTTTGTGTTTTTCTAAAAGTAAGTTAAGTGAAAATTTTTGTTTTGAAAGTATGGATCTAGGTATATTTGATAAAATTTATCCTAGCCTGAAAACTAGGGCACATCTAGAAGAAAGAAGATTTGATATGAGTAGATCTAATAGAAATAGTGAGAGATATGTTATTCCTATGAATAGAAAGAATGTTTGGACTAGAAAATGGATGCAGGATCCTAGAAAGAAATTTTTTCAGGCTAGCTACTATGATCCTAGTGCGTAGTATATGAAGAACTAGGGATCATTTAAGAGAAAGAGAAGATTAACCCTTTGTTACAGTTGCAGAAGACCGAGACATATTGTTAAGGATTTCCCTGGTAGAAGACCTAGTTGTATTTGTTGTGAAGCTATGGACCATGACATTGTAGATTGTCCTAGAATGAATGTTAAAGATGAGAAGATGAATATGATACAAGAAAACCATGAGAAAGGCCAAGAGACTAAGACTATGGCAGAATCCCAGAAATAATTAGAGACTATATTACTAAAGATGAGAGAAACCATGAATGATCACAGAGACAATAATCTATCAGAGATCTTAAAAGACAAAGAATGCATAGAATCAAGAATAGGAGAATTCGACATAGACTGTGTTCTGGATGAGGAAACACGGGTGAATATCATGACAGAAAGAAATTGGGAAATTTTGGGAAAGCCTGCTATGATTCCTTCATTGGGAGGAATAGGATTATTTAGAGGAAAGCTAATCAACCTATATGGAAGACTTACCCAGACCTCTATGAGTTCTCATGGAACTTCGACAGAGGAATAATTTGAGGTCATTAAGTTTATTGAGAACAACGCCCCATTTTCTATGTTTATAGGATTGAGAAAGATCAGATCCAAAGAAGAAAAGAAGAGAAATCCCTAGAACAGAAAAAGAAAGAATTAACATATTTCATGACTAGGAGAATAGCACACTTGATAGCAGAACAAGAGAACAAGTCAAAGCTACTAAGGACTAGATATTTGGATGTCGAATCTGAAAGAACACAGAAAGACGTGAAGAACCTATCCATACAGGAAAGCATAACACCTACCCCAAACACAAAAGAAGTATTACACTCGAACCCTACGAAAGACCATAAACAACGCGAAGTTAATAGTCCAAGAGGAGATAATAATCAAATGGGAATAAGAGCCCAGTGACTTGGATTACAGGGAAAAAGTCTAGAAATCTCAGCAAGAAGAAAGCCAAGTTAGAAAAATTGCAAGAATCTCTAGAAAGAACTTCGCAGAAGGAAGGTTTCCATAATTTGAACTTCGTTAGAATACCAGTACAACACATATTGGCACTTCACCATGGTGGAGAAATGTGACCATTGGAGACATTGTGACCATTAGACTAATGCTACCGAATGGTTAAGAAAACAATTACGGCCTCAAAGCTCACCTTGGACCATTAGGACCACGCCATAACAGATGGAAGAGCATTGATGAAAGATTTTCAACCCATTGGAAGAAACCGTTACGATATTTTCTATTTATCCCATCAAACATTGCTATTTATCCCATCGAACGTTGCACTGAGAACAATTTTTCCAATTCACACAAGAACTAGTTGATTTCACGTAGTGATCATTGAGACCTCACCATCCTGTCTATTGCATTGAATATTTGTTCATCAACCCAAGATATCCGATCTCGAGCATACATGTTGGATGACATTATAGCAGTAGAGAAGTCAGTAGAGGAAGTTTTAAACAATCTAATGGAAGATGAAGTGATGTCCACAGGAGTTCAAGCCTCATTGATGCGAGGAGTGATAGCCTCCTCGTCGACTGCTCGTGGATCCGAACCATCCCGAGTTGCAGCTGAGAAAAGAACCAAGCATCGAGATGACTTGGCGAATGTGAAGTTAATCCCATCCATCCTATCCGACTACATCCCACCCCTGGCTAGTGTGGTGATTCATGACAGTGTCCCGAGGGACTTTGACTACATAGTCATCACTGCGTACCTCCCAAAGGGGATACACACAGTTAGATCATAGTTGGAGAGGATTCCAACCTTCAATATCAGTGACTATAACCTAGGATACCTCAAGAGCTATGGAATGCTCGCACCTCACAAGTACTTGACCAAGACCAAGGGGAAGAAGTCAAAGATCATCCCCTAGCCATGGACCATGAACATCCCACAGTCCACTATCTTGAATGTGATGAAGATACCACACTTTGGAAGGCACGAGGAGGTTAAAACATGCATTAAACGCCTCTTTCCATGCTTCCATGGCAGTTATTTATGAATAGATAGATGCATCACCATTGATCCAACGCTGATCCATAGGATCACCAGATTAAGTATGCAGGGACTTGACCCACATGAATTTTACCCAGGGAAGGCTATAGACCATGCCCTGGCACAAAGGATTAATGATACCTATGGTGATTTAGAGAAGGGGTCACGAGACTACATGGTAGCCTCCTTTCAGAATGGCGTAGTGTGCCTTGCTTTCTAGTTGATCGTTGGTAATATAGTAAGGAAGAACAGACCCACACAGGTCAGGAGGTTTGTCATTGACCTCATTGAAAAGTACGTGGAGGGATTACAAATGAACTGGGCTAGTTACTTAGTCAAACAACTAGAAGTGGATTGCAATGAAGCTCAGGATCAAGGCTATGAGTTCCATTTTATCTGGGTGTTGATCCTCATCACGTTTACTGCTTGGGAGATGCTAGAAGGTGTGATCTTCCCTGGAATTGAGCCATTCGAGCCTCTTGCTGCGAAGTTCACCACGCTCTAGTATTCGAGCGATATGGGAAAAAAATGGCAGTCGAACGTAGTATTCCATACCTACCACCTGGAGATGAAGAGGGCTATCGATTCTTTCCCTTGTATGACGTCGAACACTCTGAACAAGTTCTACATAGATAGGCATTTTATATCTATCACTGTGCGCGCTGACGAGAGTAAAGAAGAGTTGCAGAGTTACTACAAGCTAACAGAGGAGGACCTGGAAGAAATTACTAAGGAATGGCCTGCAAATTGCCTGATCCTGGTGGATCAAGAAAAACTGTCTGACCCTGATCTAATCGGAAATCGGGTTGTTACCCATGAAGAGTACGATGCACCTAGTAGTACAAAAAGGAAGAAGAAAGAAAAGGTACAAAAAATGGATAGTGTATCAGATGAGACTGCTTCAGAATCACCAGGAGGACGAGGTGATGACGAAGTAGATAAAGAAGAGAAAAATGGGGAAGAAGATAAACAAAAATAAAGGCAAAGTAACACCACCGTAGAATCCCCCTGATGAAGCAGAACCATCTAATAAAAGAAAGGTTTCCCCCATGAAACCTACATCACGGAAGAAGTCCAAATCTAGTAAGATGGAATTGCAGACTGTGCTCACAGTCGATGACTTCAACTTCATTATCACAGTTGTATCCGACGCCTCAAAATATTTTTTGTAGAGAACTAAAGAAAAACAAGAATGGATGTATGATAGAATTGAGACAGAGCTAAGAGGTGTCCACTGAGCCCTTCATTCCAGTGACACAATGTCCACTGCGCCACCGCCACCAGATGAAACAAAGTTGGCAGATGATCCTACCCAACTCCACAGAATAGTTGATGTGACCAAAGATTTCCTTCATCGCACATAGGAAGACAATGAATAGGCCACAGTAGCCCCAAAGAAATCACAAGAGGAAGTGATAGAGAAATGTTGAGTTGCACAGCAGGAGAAGGACGACCTCCAAACCAAGTTCGAAGAGGATAGAGCATAGATTTAGGAAGAGAAAGAACAATTACTCATGGAGAAGGTTGGAGTCAAAGAAGAAGTCCACAAAGCACTTCTCTCTATGATGAGCTTAGAGAAAATGGAAGAATACCCAATGGAAGATAAAGTGGAAAAGATTGTTGAATCCATTCAACATATTCAATAGATGATCAGAGAACTAGAGCTACAAATAATGCCAAACACTCCACAGGATATGTGAGACTAGAGAGAAGAAACTACTCGAAGCATAGTCGAGAGGATCAAAGCATTATCCATGGAATGTAAGAAGCTAAGTGATCATAGTGCACAAAATTATGAGCGGCTTATCAAGGACCCCAAACTGAAGACAATGGAGTCACAACTCTAGGAGGTAAAGCAACAAGAAACAATAGTACAAGCACAGTTGAAACTCCTGTCAGCAGTTGAGAGGATGAAAAGATCCAAAGAATAACTCACAGCTCAACAACAGCTCCATGACATACAAAGTAGAGTCATGGAAGTAACTCATAAGCTATAGCCAATCCAAGATGCAACTTACCTACTTTTTGAGGAGATTGAAGGCCTAGGAGTCAAGCTGGAACCAATAGTCACTTCAGTAGATCATCGCCTAGAGGGACCTACGAACGAGGTAGTTATTCAAGAGTTAATTGAGCAGGAGGCCTTGGTGAAGCAGCGGGTCGAAGAAGCTCGAGAAGTTTGAGGAAGAGTTATTTAGAGCAGAGTGACTCGGGATGAGTCATAGGTGAGTGTTGGGGGCCTGTTGGCCCTTGACCAAGTCTTGGATATCCTTGGTCATGTTTGACCTATTTTGGGACTTTGACAGGTTGGTCGAAGGTGGAGTGCAAGTCAAAGTAGAGATCACAGGATCTCGACCCCTTTTTAGGGAATTTTTGGGATTAGGGTTTATGTAACGAGTATGGGGATGTCGGCCCATGGGTTTAACCATGTTTAGGCCCTTTTTGCAATGTATAAATAGATAACTAGGAAAAGTAAGTAGGTGGTGGAAAGTGTGGTGTTATAGGATAGTGAGATAAGTGTAGATAGTATGAATTCTTTGTGCATTCTATATTGAACACTTGTAGAAGATAAGTGCAAGTGATTGTAAGAAGCTTATGTGCATAATGTAAGAAGGCTTTGTGTTATGACCTAGATCAGGGAAAGAGGATATGGCGAGGTGTGTGCATATCTCCTATCTTATTCAGAGTGGGTTTTGAGGCTCTATGTTGTAAGATGACTAACAAAAGATAACAGAAAGAAGAGAAGAGTTGGTGGACGTAGGCCCATGCTGGGGTGAACCACGTATATCTTGCATTATGGTTGCTTTGTGCATTATGGTTGTTATATTGTTTATGTGATTTATGCTTAGTGAAATAATGTATGCTTAGATGGATATGATATGATAGCCTAGTGCTTAGTGATGTAAATGAATGCTAGATCTGATCTGTTTCCAAATGAAAAGTGCTTAGATGTGTTAGATCTGAATGAATAATGCATTTCTCTGTAATTAGGGTTTTATCTGCGAAGTAACCAAGGGTTGAATACCAATGAATGGTAACTGCTAAGTGCTTTGCTAGAATATTGTGATAACAGATCTGTGTCCCAGCTAGATTGCAGACACTTAAGTCCTGCAACCACCCTTGCCTCTACCTCGAGTGAGACTGCATCTGCTTCGCAAGTGTTGTTTAAAGGGCTGGTAGTTAGGGTTTTTTTGGTGCGTTGAAACCTAGGTCTTACCCTATGACAATAGTCCTCCTTGACGATGGAAAGTCCCAAATTACTTCGGGACTATGGGACATTGAGAAGCCCACTCTCTTGCACACACAAGGGTTAATTCTCGTGCGCTTACCTCTGGATCCAATGGTTGTTGGTCCTTCATGCTCAGACCCAATGGATGGGATTTTGTCCTCTCCTCTACACTTCCTTTGTTCTGTTGGACGATGATATAACGGTTCAGGCTCTTCCGCACAACCAATTTGATGGTTGTTGTCACTCCTCCTCCTAATATTTTGAATTATTCCACCTTGGAAGATTTTATCATTGTTCAAAGGCTTCAACCTTTTACCTTTCTCCTGCGATTCTTCCTCTTAGATCTTGTCTTCTCTCTCGTAAGCATTATCTCTTCTAAGCTTTAGGACTTAGAATGAGTCTCTCTCCCACACACTTCTTGCATTATCTCTTATGATATTTCCGATTTAAACAATCTCCTAAGGGTCTCATACCTTCTGTTTACTTTCAAAGGAAAACTTTGTGCCCTCCTCACAAGCTTCTGCTCCAAGTACACCTTGCTGAATGTTTTCTACAGAGTGTTCAACAGCTCTGTGAGTATCTTCCTCTGATACTCTTTGACCTAAACTAGGCAAAGAGTTCTCTCTGTGCACACTTTCACTCACTTGATGCCCGCCTAGCAAATCCCTACAAAGTTCTCAGTGACTCTATCTCTCTCTGAACTCAACACAGAGTTATTCTTGTGCACTCCTTGCAATTCTGCTAATGAAGGTTCAACGATATCTCTCCTTATCTTCTCTGAGGTTAACTTACCTCTGTCAATGCACTCCTTGTGGACAATGTGCACTGCTTGCACTCAAAAACTCAAAGAAGAGAGACAATTGAAACTTATTCAATACTTCACCAATTTATGCATTCAAACCATGAACAACATATAATTATTATTTGAAATATGAACAACATATTTGAAATTGGTTCCTCCAGAAAAAATTTCCACCTGAAACTTTGGGTCCAATGACCACTTATCCAGCCCATCTAGGTTTGGCATTAAAACCTTGGCTCTGAACTCAATTTTTTTCTACTTCGACAACAATTCTTTTGAAACTTTTGCTTCATTTTCCACTAGCATGGCCCATCCAGGCTCAATGTTGAAACCATGCTATGATACAAATTTGTAACATCCCCAGCCACCAACAGGTCAGGAAATGCCACTACTCAGATGCTTTACTTATATTTGATTCCAAACTGTAACATCCCCATCAATAACATGGATAAGGATAACATCAACATCAATAGCCATTCAGTTAACTCACGAGTGACAACAATAATGGGAATTTTGGTATGGACATCCAAAAGTGACAACAATCCACACTAAGACACAACACAGCTCAGTAAGAAACAACCAACGACAACAAGCCACACTTAGTCAAGGAACTGCGTGGATGCAACAACCAACAGCTATAACACAACACAACTCGAACGTTTACAAGGTGCTCAAACTTCACAGGAGAGACAACTCAATCCATAGTTTTGCCACTGGTTTCAGGGTGCATGAAAAGGAATTACCACAGAGTTCGATCATCCAGGTTTCATATTCAAAATGTGGCTAGAAGAATGGACAAACCCCTAACACGATTTGAATCACGGATTACTGGCTCTAGATATCCATGATGGATGCCCCCGGTTCACGGTTAGATAGTGGATGGAGAATGACAAGTGAACCTAGATAGAGGATAGGAGAATGCAAGAGTGAACCCCCAACATGAATGAATTCTTCAGCTTTAACTGCATGCGCCTAGGTTGACACTTGTCTTCCTGGAGCTTCATGCAATCCATTTTGCATATGTTCCTTTTCCAAGAACTTAGGACAATACTTAGTCAATTGACCATTTTATCCTTTTAGGAAATAATAATAAATTATTATCACCTTTAGAGGTAAGCCCCCTATCTTAGCCCCTAGGCCCAAACACTTAACCTCCTCTTTCCAACCTTTTAACACCCTTTCCCTTACCCACCCTGTGGAAACTTAGTCCCCCATCACTCTTTCTTCATGGTCAGTCTGCACGCAACAATGTTTAATCTTTATTAATGTTCTGCATAATTACATATACAAAAACATGCTCCTGGCCTTTAACACTTAGTCTCTCTGGACTAATAAACACATAATCCCACCATCTTATCAACACTCGGCTCACCAGCCTACAAAACATGATTACAATTCATAATATAATCGAGGCACTGTCCTCAGTGCAACTCTTTACACAACATCAAAATGATTTTCAAAATGTTAAAAAAGATGCGGGTATTCTACCCGCATAACATCCTCATGCTACCATGTCCTGTCCTAAATACCAAACCGGGTCCACTAGACCTTTACAAGCCGATTCCATAGCTGTTTTCTCTTCTAATCCAATATGCGCACCGGATGCACTTGCAAGACGCCTTCTTGCTCCACCTAAATCACATTCCAATCAATAACATTATTAACATCAGGTATATATTTCTTATGAAATGAAACATGAAACAAATTATGTACAGTCATGGATGTAGGTAATGCAAGAATATATGCAATGTATATATATGTATATACAGACAATTCTAATAAAATTATAACCTGTATACAAGATACACAACATACAATAAATAAATAATTGCACTTATCTTTTGATTGAGAACACCTTCCACATCAACATGGTCTAGACTAAGGTACAGAACCTCAACAACACTCCCACCAATGGTCTCTCCTTCCCCACACCCATGTCCCACCCTAGGAGTGTACACCTTCACTATCACACAGTCCATTGATTTCTACATCTCCCTTTCCTTGGGCTTCAGCAATAGGCTGGCTCAGGAAGTCTCAGAGCACCGTGGCTCTTAGAGTTCCAACTGCCCTCAAAGGTCTCCAGGTACCCTCCAGGCCTCATATTAGGGAACTTATCAACACAATTCTCCCTCTACAGCTCCATCCTTCTCCAAGGCAACCTAAGGAGAAGTGTACACACACTTAGATCCACCAGGGATCCACAAGGTAAGATCTGTTTTCTCCAATCAACATCTTCCCCGAGCTACTCTTTGTAGTCAAAATTCCAACTTTAATCAACATCATCTCATCACATTACCCACATGCATTTATCATGAGAAAACATAAAAGAATTCATTTTAGGAACTCCAACTAGTTTAGAAGGAAATTCAACTTTTCCCCCAAAACATGAAATTTTATTTCATAATTCATCTTGGTTTTTTCCATATTATGAATTCAACCATCCTTTTGGTTTTCCACAGGCACCAAACTACATACCATTTTTCCTATCATACTTTATCTTGCATACAACCAACAAATTGTCAGTATTTGTTGTACATCATATTCAATTCCAATATGTACAAAATCTTATGCAGTGATCTTAGAAATTCCTGCACCTAGCAATTCAATCACCATTGCCCAACAATTTAATAAACTAGAATGACTCGTAATTCTATGCATATACATGTTCACAGTAGTATCTGTAAGTTCATTACTTCTTTTTCTGAACAAGAAAATTTCCTGTAGTCAATGCTCATGTGACTACTTGACTTGCAAATTTCATGTTGCAATGTCTAACACCTCCCTGAAATGTCCTCAACTTCATGAGTTAACAACATTTCAGTTGTTAGTAACAATTATTTCCATGCAATAATATATATGCATGTACTTACAAAACTCATTCAACCATTTCATTTAGTATACAATTCTATCACTTAGTATGCATGAGTACAATTCTCAATCCATACTTATTCAGTGCATCTTGCATTGAATTACATAATGCTCTTTTTCTCAGTCATGTATCTCACCATCCATGAGTTGGAATTCTGGCCAATGTGTTGACACATTCTCCACACACTTCCTATTTTCTTCCCAATTAATTGGATGCATTCCTTTTTGACCTGAACACTACACCAAGAATATAATTATGTGGTGTACATTAGTGTTAGAAAAAAGGTTGTAGTCCAATTTTTATTTAAAGGTAGGAATATTTTAGTACCTGTGTGGCTCATAACCTTTCCATATCCATACCTTTTCATATCCAACCATGTCCTGGTCTCATACATGACTAGATTACTCTCATTCATTCTTATAACAAGTTCTTATCTTTTAATTTTTTGGTTATTACCCCATAACCAAATTAACATGATATTCTATTGTGTCGGTGTGTGCATTCAAAAGCTAAAATGATTTGAATTAATACAGGCCTCCATCCTTTACCACATCCACTGGTATGCATTCAATAATATAATCATGTGATTTTATATAATAACTCTGGTTGAGGAAATTCTTACCTAAATTTCCTTTCAACAATTATGCAAAAAGAGTAATAAAAACTCATACCTGCATGACTACTATTAATAAATTTTATACTACCTAAATGTCTGATGGCAGTATAACCTTTCATACTTCTTTTATCAAACTTATAACCAACATTTCAACTCTTTGTTTCTTCCCTCCTTATGCAAAAAAATCACCAACAACACTTGCAAAATGAAAGCGGTCTTTCCTCTGGCTGACCCAACAAGTCGTAACATACTTCCTACCACAGAAATTGCAACAACTTCTTTCTCCCTACAAAAAATTTCCTTGTTGATCCCAGAAGTCTACAATTCTTCCCAGATTCTTGGATCTTCTTGTGCTCTCATTGTAGTCACTATACATAATTATTTTTTTCCTGAGCACTTTCTAGACAAATCACTCTTGGCTTCCTTTGCATTTATAGTCCCAAACTATGTCGATATTAACCTTCAACTTTTGTTAATTTCCTGGGTCCAACTAACCCAATATCATACTTGGATGAATCAAATTCCACACCAGGTTGTTTTATAGACTCTGGATTCTTCAACATCCAATTAATCGTCAGGGCTAAAGTTCTTCAGCCCTTTCCCGATGGAATACTTTAGTACTTTTGGTTTTCTTGTACTCTTCACTTCTCTTTTGCTAGCTGCATATAATTAACTGAAAATCCTTCTTTTACCTTACCATCATAGATTCAAGTGATACCTCCAACCTCTTGGGTTGTCACTCATGGATCTATGGATATTGATTGTTATATAAGGAGTATGTCTCTTGAATTAACCTGGTTATGATCCCATAACCAATCATAACATAATATGCATATGACATTTTATCTAAGTGCATTCTAGCATAAACAACACTTACACACTCTAGGCCTTCAACCATTACATATCAATTTAAATACTGAAAATTAACTGAGGGAATCCTTACCTTGATCCTCTTCAACATCTATGCATCAACAAAAACTAAATGTGTTGGCACATGGGCAGACCCAAGGTTCAACGCTCAAGAACGCACCAACAAAAACCTAACTACCGACCCTTTCGGCAACACCTATGATGCAGATGAAGTCTCACCTGAGGTAGAGGCAGGGGTGGTTGCATGTCTTCAGTGTCTACAACCTTAGCTGGGACACAAATATGTTATTGTAACACATCAACAAAGCACTTAGCAATTATATTTCACTAATAATTAACCAATATCTACTTCGTAGATAAAACTTTAATTACAGAGCATCATAGTATTTGCTCGGATCTGGTATATTCAAGAACTAATCACATTCACATAGGTTAGATCTAGCATTCATCCATATTATTAACCACAAAGCATCAAAAAATCTATCTATCATTCATCTATATCAAAGCACTTGAATAAGTAAACACACCAATACATCGCACAAAGCATAGCAACACAGGATATACGTGGTTCACCCCTAGCCTGGGGCTACTTCCACCAACTCTTCTCTTCTTTATTGACTTCTGTCAATATTATACATGCATGGAGCCACAAAATCCTATTCTGCATAGGACAGGAGATCTATGCGCACGTCTCTAGATCTTCCTTCCTCAACCTAGGTCACATCACAAATCCTTTACACAATATTATACATTCACCTGCACTTAGCTTTGCAAGTCTCACATAGCATGCATAAAGAATGTACAACTATTACTTTCACTTAGCACTTATCATCACACACTTGCGTCTTTTCCACTTCACACACACAGACACACACCTCTACTTACATCGCCTAGCTTACTATTTATACATTACAAAATGGGCCTAAACATGGGAAAATCCATGGGTCGATATCCCCATACCCGTTACATAATCCCAAAACCCAAAAATCCCTAAAAAGGGGTCGAGATCCCGCGATATCTGTTTCCACTTGCACTCTACCTTCGACAGCCTGTCAAAGTCCCAAAATAGGTCAAAAGTGACAAAGGATCTCCAAGACTTGGTCAAAGGCCAATAGGCCCCCAACACTCACCTATGACTCGTCCCGAGTCACTTTGCTCTGGGTAGATTTGCCTCAAAATCCTTGAGCCTGGCTCAAGATGCTTCGACCTACTACCGTGCCAAGGCCTCCTGCTCAACAAAATCTTGGATGAATGCTTCATTGACAGGTCCCTCTAAGCATTTTTCAACTACTGCAACTACTTGTTCTAGCTCTGCTCCTCGGCCTTCAATCTCCTCAAACGGTTGGCACGCTTCATCTTGGACTGGTTGGAGCCTCTGAGTCACTTCCATGACTTTGCTTTGTATGGTGTGGACCTATTGTTGAGCAGTGAATTCTTCCTAGGATCACCTCATCCTTTCAACTGCTAATAGGAGCTTCAACAACATCTATACTATTGTTTATTGATGCTTTGCCTCCTGGAGCTGTGACTCCAGTGCCTTCAGTTCATGGTTTTCAGTAAGTCACTCGTAGGTTTGTGCACTTCTACTGCTAAGTTGTTTACATTCCAAATCTAATTCTCTGATCTGCTCAACTGCGATCTGAGCAGTGGCTTCTCTTTGGTCTCGCACATCCTATGGGGTACTTAGCACTGTTTGTAGTTCTAGGTATGCGATTCTCTGCTAAAGCTGCTCGATAGATTCCGTAAGATGTGCTACTTGTTGCTCCACTAGTTCTTCCATTGTTTTCTCTAAGCATGTCACAGGGAAAAGTGCTTTGTTGACTGCTTCGTTTACTCCAACCTTCTCTACAAGAAACCGTTCTTTCTCTTGTTGGATCTATGCTTTCTCCTCTTCAAACATGGTCTGGAGGTTGGCCATCTCCTGCTGTGCAACCCAGCATTGCTCTACCATTTCCTCTTGTGCTTCCTTTAGGGCCACTGTGGTTCGTTCTTTCTCTTCTTTCACTTGACGAAGATGAGCTTCGATCGTGTTAGCTATTCTGCAGAGTTGGGCAGGCTCATCTCCCAACTCTGGTTCTTTTGATGGCGGGGGCGTAGTGGATACTGAGCGACTGGAGTGAAGGGCCTGTTGTACCCTTCTTAGTTCGGTCTCAATTTTTTCATACATTGCTTCTTGTTTGGATTCAGTGTTCTTCATAATATCCTACGACCCATCTGATATAGCTACGATGATGAAGTCAAATTCATTGAGCATGAGCACAGTCTGTAGCTTAGTCCTGGTGGCTTTGGATTTCTTCTGAGAAGTAGGATTCATGGGGGAAACATTTAATTTCTTGGAGGGATCAGTCTCATCAATAGGATCCCTGGGCAGTGTTACTTCACCTTTCTTTTCTTGATCATCTTTTCCATTGGTCTCTTCTTTATCTACGTTGTCATCACCTCCTCTTCCAGGTGAGTCTGAAGCAATTTCTTCTAAGGCATTGCTCAATTGTTGTATGACTTTTGTTTGCTTCCTTCTGCTAGTTCTAGGTGTATCATGTACTTCACGAGTGGCCTCTAAGATTTTGATTTGTTCTGGGTCGGAAATTTTTGCGGGGTCAGCAGGGATAAGGAGATCTGCAGACCAATCCTTAGTTATCTCTCTGAGGTCATCCTCTGTGAGATTATAGTACAACTGAAGCTCTTATTTATGCTCATCTGCACGCGTAGTGATATAAGTAAAGTTCTGATCTGCACAAAACTTTATAAGTGTCCTGAACCGACGTAGAGTGTTCGGTGCCATACGAGGGACAACTTCAATAGCCCTCTTCAACTGGAGATAATATGTATGGAATACCATGTTTGACTGCCACTGTTTTCCCATATCGCTCGAGTACCATAGCCTGGTGACCTTCATAGCGAGTGATCCTGAGCTTCACAGAAATCTAATTCAAGATGGTTGAATAAGTACTTTGCCCAGTTCATTTGGAGTCCTTCTACACATTTTTTGGCAAGGTCAACAACGAACCCTGTGACCTGCGTAGGTTTGTTCTTTCTCACCATATTTCCTGCGATCAACTGGCAGGCCAGGCGCACTATGCCATTCTGGATGGAAGATACCTTCTAGCCTCATGTCCCCTTTTCTACATCGTCATATGTGTCTGCAAGATACCAGATATATAAAATATGCAGAACAGAAACGAAATTCTAGAAATGACAGAATAACAGTAAAATATCCAGCATAATCTTCACAATACACAGAAATGATATACGAAATAGCAACAGAAATAGCACTTTGAATCATATAGCAATGTTCACAGTCCTCTTCAAGGGGGCAACCTCCAGTCGAGCAACGCTCTATTAAAATAATATCCAAGCTAGGGTTCTCATACCCTCGACTCCTATTTATACTAAAAAGAANGAAGCTTCTATTAGGTCTTGTTACATCCGCCTTATTCTATTTTATTAAAAGGTCTTATTAATATTGACCTTTATTACATCCGAATACATTAATCTACCTATGTGCGGGTTAGGACCTTAACATGTCCGCCCCCTTAAAAAAAACCTTGTCCTCAAGGCTTGAGATGTGGAAACTGCTGCAGAATGGTAGCTGGTTCCCAAGTGGCATCTGCTGGAGTCATATCTTTCCACTGTACTAGAACTTCCTTGATGGTTCTCTGACGCAGGCGACACTCCCTCTGGTCCAAAACTTCTTATGGTTGTAGCCAAATGGATCCTTCTTCAGCTAACTCTGGAAGGTTGGTTTGAAGTTGGCACCTGGTTCCAATCACCTTCTTCAAGCAGGAAACATGAAAAACAGGATGTAGCTTCGACTGACTGGGCAGAGCTAATTGATATGCGACTTGTCCCACACGCTTTAGAACTGTGTAA
>JASDQU010104190.1:137019-165582 GCA_032191745.1 Picea mariana | reverse complement strand
ATTATCTAAAAATATATCATAAATCATATCGTTATCCATCAAACAAACTTGGGTCCATTACCCAAACCTGGGGTCTCCAACTTCTCATGGCCATAACTCTCTAACCATGAGGAGTTATGTGACGTTCCACATACCACCGGAAATGGAATGAAAAGCACTATATATATAGGATAGTTTGCCTGACAAATTCAATGTCCTTTATCTCATTTTTCCATAATTAAGCATGGGTTCTCTTACTCAGCAAATTGTCTTCCCATGAGGGCTTCCACCATAAGGGGACCACTTTGGAGTTCATCCATATTTACTTCTTATGAACCATGACAAGACAATGATGAGTCATATTTACATCAAACAATTTTGGGTCCATTACCCAAACCTTTGTGTTACAGGGCTTTCTTCAAGGGTTGACATCAATGACAACCAACCTTAATCAACAATTATGTGGTGTTCATTAGTGTTAGCAAAAAGGTTTCAGTCCAAGTTTTATTTAAAGGTAGGAAGATTTTAGTACCTGTGTGGCTCATAACCTTTCCATATCCATACGTTGCCATATCCAACCATGTCCTAGTCTCATACATGACCAGCTTACTGGCATTCATTATTATATAAGGAGTATGTCTCCTGAATTAACCTGGTTATGATTCCATAACCAATCATAACATAATATGCAAATGACATTTTATCTAAGTGCATTCTAGCATCAACAACACTTACACACTCTAGGCCTTCGGCCATTACATATCAATTTAAATACTGAAAATTAACTTAGGGAACCCTTACCTCGATCCCCTTCAACATGTATGCATCAACAGAAAATAAATGCATACCTGCCTGGTTGTTACTTTAACATCCCTAGCCATCAACCAACCTTGGGCAATGCTACTACTCAACTCTGACTTAGCTGCGATACCAAACTGTAGAACCCCGACCAACCACAGAGACCAGGTAATGCTACCACTGCGGAAAATTCACATATAAATATATATAACATGCATTTTAATCGAACTTAAACACATAACACAGAGTTACTATTACCATTCATATTCAAACAAGATTAACATTAAATCCACATGCAACAGAACCTATGATAACATTCAAGCATCAGTAGCACAAACATGCATAACGTATAAATTAAGCATAGACTGATATTTATCTTTTAGTTGGAGTAAATGCACCAACTATGTGAAGACCTTCCATGAACCTCATAGCCATAGACCACACTGCTCATCACGCTCAATAGTGGGTCACCCCTGAGCTCAGACTAAGCTCCACCTAGGGCAAGGAAATCCTAGACTAGGCTGAGGTTACAGGAAACTGCACAATGCAACCGAAAGGATTCTCTCCAGGAGCCTTGTTATGCCCACTACTCACGGGCTCTCATTCCCCACATATCTATTCCATCTGGGAGTATACACCTTCACTGTCACACAATCCATCGACTACTTCACCTCCCTCTTAGGGTCTTGGCAACAGGCCGTATCAGGAATTCTCAGAGCTCCGTAGTTGGTGTTGGACTCTCTCTGGGAGAAAACCACTTCCCAACAAAATCTCTCACCTGGGAGAGTTTATCACAGGCCTGACAACCCCCCTCTTCAACTACAACCACCTCCCTTGCCTGGAGAGAGTGTTGCACACAGGCCTGACAACCTGCTTCTTCAACTATGTTCCTACACAAGGAGGACAACAACAAGGCTCATAAAGGAATAGACGATGGTAGCAAGCCACACTTAGTCTAGGAACTGCATGGCCACAACAACCCACACTCATGACACACATGACATGGATAATACACATGATACTTAGGTTTCACAGAAGATGCAGATTAGTCCATGGGTTCTCACTGGGTTCACATGACACACAGGTTGGATTTTCCCCTTCCCATGAGTGGTTTCTTGGGTGACTGCGGATGTACATAGGTCGGTGACAGAGACCAATGAGTTCAGATGAAGAATGGGAAAATGGCAACACAAACAACCTTCACTGCGCGTGGTTTTGCAGATACAGACGT
Source organism: Picea mariana (assembly GCA_032191745.1). Classification (NCBI taxonomy): domain Eukaryota; kingdom Viridiplantae; phylum Streptophyta; class Pinopsida; order Pinales; family Pinaceae; genus Picea; species Picea mariana. The sequence goes on along the minus strand of JASDQU010104190.1, from coordinate 163,574 downwards.
AGAGGCCAAAAACGGGTTCAGATGGGCATCCCCGTGAACACAGGAAGAGGATCACCGAATGACAGAACCCCCCCAACATGGATGACTCACCGAATGACAGCATCCGGATCGACACTTGTCTTCCTGAAGCCGCATGAGTTCCACTTAGCACACATTCCCTTTACAGGAAATTAGGACAACACTCAACATGTCCACCTTAGCCTTCAAGAAATAATAATAAATTATTATCCCCTTTAGAGGTAAGACCCCCAGCTTAGCCCCTAGGCCCACACACTTAGCCACCTCCCTTACCCAACCTTGTGGAATCTTAGTCCCCCATCACTCTTTCTTCATGGTCAGTCTGCACGCATCAATGTTTATATTTTATTAATGATTTGCATAGCTACATATACAAAATCAAGCTCCTGGTGTAACACACCCACGATGGGGCAAAGAAACAAACAATATATATTTCATCTTTCTTACAGGAGCAAATCCTGTTTCTCTCTTTGGGTTCTAATTTGGAGAGTCCAGGACTTATCCCGAGCCTTCATTCAAGATTCTTTGAGTCTAAGTCAAAGGAGACTTTGAGACCATGTTAGTCTCACCTCTAAATAAGACACAAGCCCCTTTCAGCCTCTATTGTAGGTCTTATGATACACGTGACCTTCTTCTTCACACTTTGGTGAAGAATCGGAGTTGGCGTTAGACCCTTTTCTCTTGGCCTCTCCTCGAATGTGACCTTGGCGATGACAACGCGATGGAGGGCATGGCCATGAGTGGTTTGGAGTCAAACTACTTTTGGGCTCGCAATCCTCCTCAAGTCTCCACGTGTCCTCCTGAAGAAACCTCGGTTTGAATTGTGGCCTGCCCTCGATATTTTAAAATTCGTGCAAATCCTGTCCCCACAATGCTACGGGATCGTCGATCTTGCAATATTGATGTTACTATCTGAATCGACGGTTCAGATCTGCCCCTCTCAAATATACGAACCAAATCTGTCCCTCCTAGATCAATGACTGTGATCTCTTTGCAATTCCAGACTCTGAGGTTTTGAAATCTCAAACCCTGCTTCTTCCGTACTTCAAACTTTCAGAGCTGACGATCTGCAGACATGTGTCCTGCTTGATCAATGGTATTTCTTCCACTTCGGGTGTTTGACCATTTAACCCAAATCAATGGTCCTCCAACCCTCTTCTCGATCGACAGTGGATATCTCCTTCGGGATTTCAAACTTATGAGATCTTAAGTCTCAAGCCTTCTCCCCAACGACCTTTAACTAGAAGGCCACAACCCTCTGACATGTGTCCTCCCGATCTGACGATTGAGGATTACTTCAAGTCCTCACCCGGAGCCGACAGATTTGTGTCACGTGTCCCTCGAATCCAATGGTTATGGATCACTTCGAGACTTCAGGCCTTCGGGGTTTGGAAATCTCAATTCTCAAACTGAGAACCCCACTACAGTTCTCTTGGAGCCCTTGATCTATTGACAAGTGTCCCCATGTCGATCGACGACTATGATCAAGTCACAGTTTCGTGTTTCGCGACTTTGGAGATTGGTTCACCTCTGATCTCCCAATTCTCAATTTCTCAATATTTGCGAGCGTCAGATCGATGACTCACAACTCCCCACGATCTAACGACTCAGGTCAAATCATGATTTTGCATTTCGCAAATTCTCACAACTCCACCCTTTGACTTCCCTGAGTCGTGAGTCAACGAAATGTTGATCTCTTGCCACGTGTCCTCCTGGATGGACGATTTTGATGATTTTGGGACTTTGGAACCTCGTTCCTCTCATGTACCCTCAAGGATTATCATTAGTTCTCTTTAACTTGATTGTGCGGCCACTATTCTTTTACTCTTAGACCGAATGACTGATATATGTTCTCCTCTGCGCTTACTCCTCATTGTCTGGACTATTATCTGACGGCCCAAATCTTTCACGATGATCGATCGAACAATCACTGTAGCTCCTCCTCTTGAACTTCCACTTTCTTCCCTGACTGGGAAAATCTCAGATGTTTCAAAGGTCTCAACCTTTGATTTAACTCTTGTGAGCCTTGATGTATGGGTCTTGACTCCCTTTTTCCCTCCCGAGCTTACGAACTTGAGACAAGTTCGCCTCTTGGACCTCATATGTGCTTCAGAAAAGCGCTTATCTCTTGTGAGCTTAGTTCTTAGGGAAATTCAAATTCCCACATACTCTAGCGTTAATATTCTCACATCAGATCGACAGTTCATGACCTTCCTTGATCATATGGACTACAGCACATCACAACTTTGGGTTTCGTGGGTTTAGTCACGTCAACATGTGAATATCTCGATGTGTGGATCCCCTATCTCGCCAATCCAACAGTCAAGGAGGGTCCTGATAGATCCTTATATCTACGGTCCAGATCACGTCATAATTTTGAGCTTCGGGAGTTTAGTCGTGCCAACGTGTGAATATCCCGATGTGTGATCTTGTGAAGACTGAAGGAGTCGAGGCATTAACGCCTGCGCCCCTTCTTCAAATCTAACGATTGCAACAGACCCTGGGTCCTCCCAAACAGATCTCATCCATTCATCTTCTAAATGAAAGGATATTCCCTTTTGATACTTGTACCTCACTATTCTTCCTGAACTTCAATGGCTTTGAAAGGCTTAAGGGGTTTTCACTCTTCCTATTGAACGTAATGCTTGAAAGCGTTCTTCTGCGCACTCCTTACGTTCATTCCTCAACTGTATGACTTAATATGGTCTCGGTCTCTGCCCACCTTGCAGAGACTTGGTGCATACATGCACTACCTCTCCTGATCTTATTGGACTCCATCCTCATAGTGATTGTGGGGTTCAACCTCCGCAATCAGGAAGTACTCACGTGACTCTAGGATGGTGATGAAATTCTCTAGGAAAGTGCTTCTGAGGAATTAAGCTAGTGCATAAGGAAAAATAAAGCAGATATGAAAGTTCTCAAGGAACAAATGCATACTTCTAACTTAATCATTCAGTACAGAAACCATTTTGGCAATATAAATACAAGCATGCAATTCATTATTTCCAATTCAAAGCACAAGGCATAAAGACACTTATCAAAACCATAAGGTGTGATGCGACTGCTGAGAGGGGTGCTCGTTTCCACCCAACCATAGGCTCAGTCACTCTCGATGGATTTATCACTGGCCACCCTCGAGCTTAGGACACAATACTTTGAGATTCAATCTCTCACTTCTAGCTCAACAAAAGTTAGGGATGAAGGTTACTCCTCTTCTCTTGAATCCATCTCCATCCCCTCTGATTAGAACTCACTTTTCAATTTCAATCCTTCCTCGGACCTGAGATTTTCCGCTCTTGTCTCTGCATTCTTTCACATGTCTCCCTTTTTCCACCACTCTTCCTTTCTTTCCTCTCTCAGCGAGATTGTGTGTGGCTCGAATCCCCTAGTCCGTGGTCAGGTCTGGAAGCCTTACTGATGGGTAGTCTACCCCATCCCTCATTAACTCTTGAGGGGGCCTTCCCACCTACCATCCTGATGGGAATTCATTCATGGTCAGAGGGTTGTTCTGATCTGAGCAAATTAATTCCATCATGATACTTGTTCATTGGAGTTTAACGCAACCATTCATGGTCCCCTCCACCACCTTTCACAACATTTTGTGGTCTCTCTCTTAGCACATCCCCTCTTTCAACAATCATGTAACACATAACCATTTTCTATTAAAATAATTATAATTTACATTCATCGACCTTCTACACAAGGTCCATCAAATCAAACATTCACACTTTTAAGTTTGCCATAGTTCCTGGCCAATAAAGTTATATTTACAGACTGGGGGAAAGAAGGTGTTACAATTCCTTCCCCCTTAAAGGAATCATCGTCCTTGATGTTCTATCTATCAACATGGCAGGTATGTACAAAAGTAAACAAAATCGGATATGCATGTCTCATGGCATCTTCCATTTCCCACGTAGCCTCATTTGGACCAAAGTGTTTCCATTGCACCTTGACTTGTGAAATGGTTTGGTTCCTGAGTGTAGTTTCCTTCATGTCTAGTATTCACTGGGGTTCTGGTAGGATTTCTCCCTCCGGTTCCACCTGGATCACAAACCAGTCAATTATATGATTAGCATCATGTACATATTTCTTCAATAATTAAACATGGAAAACATTATGTGCCTTTACTGTGGGAGGAAGTGTTATCCTATAAGCTACATGTCCCACTCTATCTAAGACTTCAAAGGGTCCACAATACCAAGGTGCCAACTTGTCACAGGCTCCCATTCTCAGAGAACTCTTCTGGGGCCTAACTCTGAGATAGACATGGTCTCCGACTTTTAACTCTCGGGGAGTTCTCTTTCTGTTGGCGTAACTTTTCTATCAGTCTTGAGAAATCTTCATATTTTTCCTTATCTGAACCACTTGTTGTTCCATTTCCTTCAGCATGTTGGGTCCGATTGTAATTTTGTCCACTAGATTGCTCTAGCTGATTGGAATCTTGCACTGTCTACCATAGAGGACTTCAAATAGGATCATCTTCAAGGATTCTTGATAACCATTGTTGTAGGAAAACTCTACCAATGGTAGGTAGTCTTCCCACTTCTTATGTTGATGCATTACATGCATCCTTAGCATGTATTCTACTATTTGGTTCACTCTTTTTGTCTATCCATCAGTTTGGGGGTGATAAGCTATGTTGAATAACAATTTTGTCTCCAAACCGACCATTAGGGATTTCCAAAAGTTTGAATTAAACTTGGTATCTTGGTCAGATACAATTTCCTTGGGCATGCCATGCAGTCTAAATATCTCCTTCATGAAGATGTTGGCAATATCTATGGCCTTACAAGTTGATTTGACAGGGATGAAATGAGTAGACTTACTCAGTTTTTCCACCACAACCATGATGGCATCATTTTTCTTGGTCGAATTTGGTAATCCAATGATGAAATCCATGGAGATGGTTTCCCACTTCCATTCTGGGATCGGTAGGGGTTATAACAATCATGTTGGATGTCGGTGTTCTGCCTTAACTTTCTAGCACTCTAGGCACTTAGCTATATAGTTAGCTATGTATTTTTTCAACCCAGGCCAATAGAATTGTTTCCTAGTGGCCGTGACCATCTTCTGATATCCTAGGTGACCAATATATTGTCTCTTATGTAGTTCATCCATTATGAACCTCTTCAAGTCATCACAGTTTGTAATATACAATCTGTTTCTATACGTCAGTAACCCTTCCTCGAGCATTTGGTAGCCTTCATACTTCATCCTTGTAGGCTCTTGCCTTAGGTATGAGGTCACGATATTGAATAATGCATCTGTCTTTTGTGCATTTTTTACTCTTTCCTTGACGTCTGTTTCACAAGTGCTTACTGCTACTACATGAATCGTTTTTATACTCCTGCTAAGGGAATCGACCACCTTGTTTTCCTTTCCTTTTATGTGTTTGATTTCAAAATCGAATTCACTTAGGAGAGCCATCCACCTAGCTTGCCTGACATTGAGTTTTGGTTGATCAAACAGGTGTCTCAATCCATAATGATCTATCATAAATCTTCTACCCAGAAGGTAGTGCCTCCACATTTTAAAGCATGTAATATGGCATCCAATTCTAGGTTATGCGTCACATAATTGATCTCATGCTCATTTAATTTCATGGACGTGTTGCAAATTACACATCCCTCTTGCATAAGGACTCCTCCGAGTCCTTCCTTGCATGCAACTGTACACACAAGGAAATCATTATTCAGGTTTTCAATATTTAGCAAGGGTGCATGGGTCAGGAGCTATTTTAGTTCCTGAAATATTTCCTCACATTTTGATGTCCAAATGAATTTAATCCCCTTTTTCTGAAGGGCAGTGATTGGACAACCAATCTTGGAAAACGCTTTTATGAACCTTCTGTATCATCCTGCTAAGCCCATGAAGGATCTAATATCGGATACATCCTTCAGGGTAGGCCATTCCATAATATATCTGATCTTGTCGGGGTCTAATTCCACTCCTTCCTTAGAAATGACATGGCCTAGGTAATGGACTTGCTTCTGAAAGAAGTCTCACTTGCTAAACTTAGCGTAGAGATGATTCTCTTTTAGTACTTGAAGTATGAGTCTAAGATGTTCTTCGTGCTCCTCCCTGTTCTTGGATTAGATTAGGATATCATCAATGAAAACCAATACATGAGTACATTATTCATCAAGCACATAAAAGTGGCGGGGGCATTGGTTAACCCAAACGGAACCACTACAAATTCATAGTGACCATACCTTGTCCTGAAGGTTGTTTTGTGGATGTCCTCATCCTTAATCCAGACTTGATGGTAGCTAGACCTTAAGTCAATCTTCGAGAAGATGGATGCACCTCCCAATTAGTCGAACATGTCATCAATGCTTGGTAAGGGGTACTTGTTCTTTATGGTTTCCTTATTGAGTTGTCTGTAATCTATGCACAGTCGAAGTGTGCCATCTTTCTTTTTCAAAAATAGGATGGGCGCTCCCCACGAAGATACACTGGGTCAGATGAGGCATTTGTCCATCATCTCCTTTAGTTGTAGCTTGAGCTCAACCAGCTCTGGCGTGCTCATTCTGTAATGCGTTCTAGATGATGGTACCACTCTCGGTGTAAGTTCTATCGAGAAGTCAATATCCCTCCTCGGAGGTAGACCTGGTACTTGTTCTAGGAAAACGTCCTTGTATTCTCTTAATATGGGGTGGTCCTCTAGGTTTGGTTTGTCATTCTCAATAGATTCCAGTACCTGTATGAAATATAAGGAACACCCCTTTCTGCAATACTTTTTCATTTGAAGGGATGATATTTGTCTCACTGAGACAAGCTTTTGAATCCCTTGGAGGGTCGTTTTTCTCCCTCCTTCATTTACACATTCTAAAGTTTTATGATAACAGTCCAATTTAGTTTTATAAGTGGCCAACCAATCCATACCAATCAATAAGTCATAATATCCCAGGGGGAGTATGTTAAGGGTCGCTTGGGTGGCCAATCCACCCATGATGAATTGACATGCTAGTATGACTTCTGCCACTTTTCATTTGGTACCAGTGGCTAATTTCACTAACCATGGTTTAATATGTCTAATTGTTTGCATTTTACACTTATCAAAATCCTGAGGGGCCACATAACTCAAATTAGAACCTGGGTCAATTAAAATAGAAACTAGATGGTCGATGATCACACCTTTTAGTTCTACTACTGAAGCTTGGTGGTAGGCTTGATTATTGTCCAAGGCTCCATAGATTCATGGCATGCTCCTAGCCACATAATTAACAGTGGTCGCTTCTTGGATGGTGTAGATTGTCTTACTGTTCTGTTGTCTGTATGGGAAGTCCCTCAATTTATGATCCTCTCCACAACCCCAACATTTTAAGGGTTCCTTCTTTAGGTTATCAGTCTTTCCTGGGGCTGTCTTAAAATTTTTATTTCCACTTTGAGAGGGGAAATTTTTCTGATATATACTTCTAGTAGGAAGGCTCCTTCTAGAATATTTTCTATATTTCTTGAGCCTTGAGGATTTAAACCCCTTCTTCTGGAACCCCAAACCACTCCTCTTCTTCCAGTCCTCGTGAGATCTTGTCTTATTCCCAAACTATTCATAACAATACCTCGCCTTTCAGATAGTTTCTTCTAGGGTCTTTGGTTCATCAAACTCAATTCTATCCCGATAGTTCTGAGGTAAACCACTAATGAACCACTGCATTTTTACCTTTTCCTCTTTTATGTAGGGTACATATCTTAGTAATTCAAAGAATTTATTGACAAATTCATCTATGGTGAGATGCCCCAGCCGGAGTTCATAAAATTCATTAGTCTTCCCATCCATGTATTTCTCTGACAGATACTGCTTCCTAAAGTATCTCTTGAACTATTTCCATGACAAGTCCTTCTCGTGGACTCCTTTCACATTTATAAGGTCTTCCCACCATATGGAAGCCTTTCCATTTAGGTTGAAGATGGCTATTCGAGATTTTAAGTTTTCAGAGTAGTCATGGACTCTGAAATACTTCTTTAAATGAAGCAGCCAAGCTTCTGCCTCTTCTCCCTTCTTAATATCTCCGTCGAAAGAGGGTGGTTTGGCTTTCTTGAACTCTTCAATACCATAGGTTTTGGAATGATTATGTTTCTTTCCTTTCCTCTAAGAATGAGAGTTGGCCCTTCTACTAGAAGATCCTTCAGAGTTGTCAACTTCCTTTCCAAAGGACTCTCCCGATGAGTGTCCCCTGCCTCCAGGTTGGACATTTTTCGCGGAACGTCTCCCAGTGGGGTCACTTATGGAGACATGTTTTTGGGTCTCGGGTGGACTCTGACTTCTGTTCTTGTGTCATCGATCCGCATGATTGGTTGCGGGTTCGTGCTGTAGTTGCCTCTATATGTCGTATAAGCTCTGTAGCAAGACTGCGTTAATTTCTGTTTGTTTCTCTTGCTCATTTATCAATCTCTCGTTGTCAACCTTGAAACTCTGTAACTCGGCCCTGAGGCTCCTTACAGTTTCATCCAGATCTGGAGGGGTTTCCACTGCCCTCCTTTCGTTATATTCTTCATCTCTATTGTGGGAGCCATCCCCCACTTCATGAAATGTCAGCATCCTTTAGTCTTGGAGTTTTCCCGTGATTCAATGGCTGCTCGAGTATTTCCAAAAATACTTGTTGTTAGCTAACAATCTATTATTTTATGAATGATACTTGGCTCAATGTCTTAATTGCATACACATAGTAGAAAATTTCATTCTTTTCTTTACTAACATTTTTAAACCAGACTTTTTAAGAAAGAGGTAAGGTAGAGTGTTGTTCTTTTAAAATTACTCCAAATAGAGTTTTTATGTGACTAGTCTGTGAGCCCAAGTAGGTCAAGTGTTATAACCATGCTCTGATACCAATTTGTAACACACCCATGATGGGGCAAAGAAAAAAAAAAAAAAAAATATTTCGTCTTCCTTACAGGAGAAAATCCTCTTTCTCTCTATAGGTTTTAATTTGGAGAGTCCAGGACTGAGCCCGAGCCTTCAGTCAAGATTCTCTGAGTCTAAGTCAAAAGAGACTTTGAGACCATGTTAGTCTCACCTCTAAATCAGACACAGGCCCCTTTCAGCCTCTGTTGTAGGTCTTATGATACCCATGAACTTATTCTTTGCACTTCGGCGAAGACTCGGAGTTGGCGTTAGCCCCTTTTCTCTTGGCCTCTCCTCGGACGTGATCTTGGTGATGACCACACGATGGCAAGCGTAGCCACGAGCAGTTTGGGGTCAAACTACTTTTGGGCTTGCAATCCTCATCAAGTCTCCACGTGTCCTCTTAACAAAACCACGTTTTGAATTGCGGCCTACCCTCNTTAAGAAAGAGGTAAGGTAGAGTGTTGTTCTTTTAAAATTACTCCAAATAGAGTTTTTAAGTGACTAGTTTGTGAGCCCAAGTAGGTCAAGTGTTATACTCATGCTCTAATACTAATTTGTAACACACCCATGAAGGGGCAAAGAAAAAAAAAAAAAAATATATTTCGTCTTCCTTACAGGAGAAAATCCTCTTTCTCTCTACAGGTTTTAATTTGGAGAGTCCAGGACTGAGCCCGAGCCTTCAGTCAAGATTCTCTGAGTCTAAGTCAAAAGATACTTTGAGACCATGTTAGTCTCACCTCTAAATCAGACACATGCCCCTTCCAGCCTCTATTGTAGGTCTTATGATACCCATGAACTTATTCTTTGCACTTCGGCGAAGACTCAGAGTTGGCGTTAGCCCCTTTTCTCTTGGCCTCTCCTCGGACGTGAGCCTGGTGATGACCACACGATGGCGAGCGTAGCCACGAGCGTTTTGGGGTTAAACTACTTTTGGGCTCACAATCCTCATCAAGTCTCCATGTGTCCTCTTAACAAAACCACGTTTTGAATTGCGGCCTGCCCTCGATATTTTAAACTTCGCGCAACTCCTGTCCCTGAAATGCTACGAGATCGTCGATCTTGCGATCTTGCCGTTACTGTCCGAATCGACGGTTTAGATCTTCCCCTCTCAAATATACGAACCAGATCTGTCCCTTCTAGATCAAGGGCTGTGATCTCTTCGCAGTTCCGGACTCTGGGGTTTTGAAATCTCAAACCTTGCTTCTTCCGTACTTCAAACTTCCAGAGCTGACTATCTGCAAACATGTGTCTTGCTCGATCAACGGTCTTGCTTCCACTTCGGGTGTTTGACCATTTAACCCAAATCAACAGTCCTCCAACCCTCTTCTCGATCGACGGTCGATATCTCCTTCAGGATTTTGGACTTCTGAGATCTCAAGTCTCAAGCCTTCTCCCCAACAAATTTTAACCGAAGGCCACAATCCTTTGACGCGTGTCCTCCTGATCTGATGATCAAGGATTACTTCGAGTCCTCACCCGGTGCCCATAGATTTGTGCCACGTGTCCCTCGAATCCAACAGTTATGGATCACTTCAGGACTTCGGGCCTTCGGGGTTCAGAAATCTCAGTTCTTAAACTGAGAACCCCATTAAAGTTCTCCCAAAGCCCTTGACATATTGACAAGTGTCCCCAAGTTGATCGATGGCTGTGATCAAGTCACAGTTTCACGTTTCGCGACTTTGGATATTGGTTCACCTATGATCTCCCAATTCCCGATTTCCTAATATTTGCGAGCATCATATTGACGGCTCACAACTCCCCATGATCTAACGACTCATATCAAATCGTGATTTCATGTTTCAAAAATTCTCACAACTCCACCCTTTGACTTCCCTCAGTTGCAAGTCAATGAAATGATGATATCTTGCCACGTGTCCTCCTGGATGGACGGTTCTGATGATTTCAGGACTTTGGAACCCTGTTCCTCTCATGTACCCTCAAGGCTTATCATTAGCGCACTTTACCTTGATTGGTCGACCACTATTATTTTACTCTTAGGTGGAATGGCTGAGATCTATTCTCCTCTGCGCTTACTCCTCGTTGTCTGGACTATTATTTGATGGTCCAGACATTTCATAGTGATCGATCCAATGATCACTGTAGATCCTCCTTTTGAGCTTCCACTTTCTTCCCTGACTAGGAAGATCTCAGATGTTTCAAAGGTTTCAACCTTTGATTTACCTCGTATGAGCCCTAATGTATGGGTCTCGACTCCCTTTTTCCCTCCTAAACTTACTAAATTGAGACAAGTTCGTCTCTTGGACCTCATCCGCACTTCGGAAAGGTGCTTATCTCTTCTGAGCTTGGTTCTTAGGAAAATTCAAATTCCCACATACTCTAGCATTAATATGCTCGCGTTAGATCGATAGTTCATGACCTTCCTTGATCCAATGGACCAGAGCACATCACAACTTTGGGTTTCGGGGGTTTAGTCGCACCAACGTGCGAATCTCCTGATATGTGGATCCCTGATCTCACCAATCCGTCGATCAAGGAGGTTCCAGGTAGATCCTTAGATCTATGGTCTATATCACATCACAATTTTGGGTTTTGGGAGTTTATTCATGCCAACGTGTGAATCTCCCTATGTGTGATCTTGCGAAGACTGAAGGAGTCGAGGCATTAACGCCTGCGCCCCTTCTTCAAATCTAATGGTCACGATAGACCCTGTGTCCTCCCATCGAACGAATCTCATCCATTCATCGTCTAAATGAAAGGATATTCCCTTTTGATACTTGAACCTCACTATTCTTCCTGAACTTCATTGGCTCTGAAAGGCTTAAGGATTTTTCACTCTTCCTCTTGAACGTAACGCTTGAAAGCATTATTTTGCACACTCCTTACGTTCATTCCTCAATTGTAGGACTTAAGATGGTCTTGGTGTCTGCCCACCTTGCAGAGACTTGGTGCATACATGCACTACCTCTCCTGAGCTTATTGGACTCCATCCTCGTAGTGATTGCGGGGTTCAACCTCCACAGTTAGGAAGTACTCATGTGACTCTAGGACGATGACGAAATTCTCTAGGAAAGTGCTTCTGAGGAATTAAGCTAGCGCATAAGGAAAAATCAAGCAAATATGAAAGTACTCAAGGAACAGACACATACTTCTAACTTAATCATTCAGTACAAAAACAATTGTGGGCATATAAATACAAGCATGCAATTCATTATTTCCAATTCAAAGCACAAGGCATAAAGACACTTATCAGAACCATAAGGCGTGATGGGAATGCTGAGAGGGGTGCTCGTTTCCACCCAACCATAGGCTCAATCACTCCCAATGGATTTATCACTGGTCACCCCTGAGCTTAGGCCACGATACTTTGAGATTCAATCTCTCACTTCCATCTCAACAGAAGTTAGGAACGAAGGTTACTCCCCCTCTCCTGACTTTGTCTCCATCCCCTGTGATCAGAACTAACTTTTCAATTTCAATCCTTCCTCAGACTCGAGAGTTTCCACTCTAGTCTCTGCATTCTTTCACAAGTCTTCCTTTTTCCACCACGCTTCCTTTCTTGCCTCCCTCAACAAGATTGTGTGTGGCTCGAATCCCCCAATCCATGGTCAGGTCCGGAAGCCTTACCAATGGGCATTCTGCCCCATCCCTCATTAACTCTTGAGGGGGCCTTCCAACTACCATCCTGACGAGAATTCATTCCCGTTCAGAGGGTTGTTCTGATATGTGCAAATTAATTCCAGCATGGTACTGGTTCGATGGAGGTTAACGCAACCATTCCTGGTCCCCTCCACCACCTTTCACAAAATTTTGTGGTCTCTCTCTCAACACATCCCCTCTTTCAGCAGTCATGCAACACGTAACCATTTTCTATTAAAATAATTAGAATTTACATTCATCGACCTTCTACACAAGGTCCATCAAATAAAAAATTCACACTTTTAAGTTTGTCATAGTTCCTAGCCAATAAAGTTATATTTACAGACTGGGGGAAAGAGGGTGTTACACTTGGCCTTTAACACCTAGGTTCTCCAACCTAATCAACGAATAAGCCTCCTAGATTATTATAATTTGGCTCACTAGCCTACAAAACATGTTTACAATACATAATATAATGGGGCTCATCCTTGGGGATATTACAATCCCCTCCCCTTACTTTTGCACTGTCCTCAGTGCAAATTTTACACAACATCAACGAGATTTCCAAAATATTCAAAAATATGTGGGTATTCTACCGGCATATCATCCTCATTCTCCCATGTCACGTCCTTAGGATTGTACCAGGTCCACAGGACCTTTACAAGCCCTATGGCTCGATTCTGGAGTTGTTTTCTCTTCCGGTCCAATATGCGCACCAGATGCACTTGCAAGACGCCTTCTTGCTCCACCTGAATCACAATCCAATCAATCACATGATTAGGATCAAGTATATATTTCTTAAACAATGAAACATGAACAAATTATGCACCGTCATGGATACATGCAATGCAAGCATATATGCAATGTGTATATATGTATAAATGGGCAATTCTAATAACATTATAACATGTATATGAATTACAAGATACATAGCATACAATAAATAGAGAATTGTACTTATCTTTTGATTGAGAATACTTCGATATCAATGTGGTCTAGGCCAAGGTACCAAACCTCAGCATCAATCCAACCAACCAAACCTCAACAACAGTCCAACCAATGATCTCTTATTCCCCACATGCTTGTCCCACCCCAGGAGTGTGCACTTTCACTATCACACAGTCCATCAGCTGTTACACCTCCCTTTCCTTGGGCTTCAAAAGTAGGTCGGCTCAGGAAGTCTCAGAGCATCGTGGCTCTCGGAGTTCCAACTTCCCTCAAAGGTTTCCAATCAACATCTTCCTCAAGTTACTCTTTGTAGTCAACATTCTAACTTTAATCAACATCATCTCATCTGCATTGCCCACATGCAGTTATCATGAGAAAACATAAAACAATTTATTTAGACACTCAAACTTAGTTCAAAGCGAATTCAAATTTTTCCCCAAAAGATGAAATTCTATTTCATAATTCATCTTGGTTGTTGCCATATTATGAATGCAGCCATCCTTGAGGTTTTCCACAGGCACCAAACTGCATACCATTTTTCCTGTAATGTTTCATCTTGCATACAGCCAACAAATTGTCAGTATTTGTTGTACATCATATTCAATTGTAATATGTATAGAACCATATGCAGTGAATTTATAATTTTCTGCATCTAGCAATTCAATCATAATTATCAAACAATTTAATAAAATAGAATGACTCATCATTCTATGCATATGCATGTTCACAGTAATATCTGTAAGTTCATTACTTCTTTTTCTGAACAAGAAAATTTCTTGTAGTCAATGCTCATGTGACTACTTGACTTGCAAATTTCATGTTGCAATGTCTAACACCTCCCTGAAATGTCCTCAACTTCATGAGTTAACAATATTTCAATTGTTAGTAACAATTATTTTCATGCAATAATATATATGCATGTACTTACAAAACTCATTCAATCAATGCATTTAGTATAAAATTATGTCACTTACTATGCATGAGTGCAATTCTCCATGCATACTTATTCAGTGCACCTTGCATTGTATTACATAATGCTCTTTATCTCAGTCATGTATCTCACCATCCATGAGTTGGAATTTTGGCCAATGTGTTGACACATTCTCCACACACTTCCTATTGTCTTCCAAATTAATTCGATGCCTTCCTTTTCGACCCGAACACTACACCAAGAATATAATTATGTGGTGTTCATTAGTGTTAGCAAAAATGTGGCAGCCCAAGTTTTATTTAAAGGTATGAATCTCTTAGTACTTGTGTGGCTCATAACCTTTCCATATCCGTACCTTTCCATATTCAACCAGGTCCTGGTCTCATACATGACTAGCTTACTGGCATTCATTCCTACAACAAGTTATTATCTTTTAAATGTTTGGTTGTTACGCCATAACCAAATTAACATGACATTCTACTATGTCAGTATGTGCATTCAGAAGCTAAAAAGATTTGAATTAATACAGTCCTCCAACCTTTATCACATCCAGTGGTATGCATTCAATAATAATCATGTGATTTTATAAAATAACTTGTGCTGAGGAAATTCTTACCTGAATTTCCTTTCAACGATTATGCAAAAAGAGTAATAAAAACCCATACCTGCATGACTGCCATTAATAAATTTTATACTACCTGAAATTTTGATGGCAGTATAAGATTTCATGCTTCTTTTATCAAACTTATAACTAGCACTTCAGCTCTCTGTTCCTTCACTCCTTATCCAACAACATCACCAACAACACTTGGAAACATGCAATCATTCTTTCCTCTGACTGACCCAACAAGCCATAACATACTTAATGCCACTGAAATTGCAACAACTTCTTTCACATGTGAAACTTTTCCTTGTTGAACCCATAAGTCTTCAATTCTTCCTGGATTCCTGAATCTTCTTGTGCTCTCACTATGATCACTGTGCATGACTATTTTTTCCCTAAGCACTTTTGACGTAGTTCCCCTATCTCAGTGGGATTTGTTGACCTCCCGGTCAAAGGATATTTCCAAATGCTGAGTCGGATTGACTCTTCAGGCTCGTTATTGAACCCAAAACAATTATACACAGACCCCCTTTTCTCCTTTAGGCGTAGGTCCTGACAGAATCGTGGGCTTATTCCTGCGCGCTTCGAAAACTCCAAGTTTCAGGCGCTAGCCCCTTCCTTCATAAGACCCTGCGTTATGACCTCATGGAAAACTGTGATTGCAGGCATGGGAAAGAGTGGTTTTAGGCCAACCCGCTTTTTGCCCCGCAATTCACCTCCAACTGCCACACATCACTTTGTTAAAATCGTGGTATAAATTGTGGCTTGCTCTCATATTTTTAACATCCAAGCAAGTTCTGGCCCCAGAATCCAGCTCGCCCGTCGACCTCCAATCCATTGGCAATGATCCGTGATCAACGACTACTATCTATCCTCCTTCCACATGCGATCCTAGATCTACATGATCTTTCGACACGTAGCTCCCTTCCAAATCAACGGCTACTGTTGATTCCAACTCTCCGGCCCTCGAGAGTTTCAACTCTCAACTATCTTCTTTTCCCCGTATGAAAATATTCTCGAGTGGAAGATCTACCGACACCTATCCTTAACAATCAGACGGTTATGATGAACTCCGACGCTCCAACCTTTGGGAGTTCTCACGTCTCCACACACAGAAATCTCCGGAGTGAATTTCCCCGGAGTGACAGATCTTCTGCCATGCGTCCTCTCCAAATCAATGGCCTTGATTCTCTTCGGGACTTCGGCTCTTTCCGAACAAGACCAGATCAACGGTCCTTTGACCTCCTCCTTGATGAATGATCGAGATCTCCGTAGGGACTTCGTTGCTTTCATCCTCTGATTTCCTCCAGAGTGGTTTGTACCTGAAGTTCCAGATCTGGCGCCATGCGTCCACTTTCAAATCAATGATCGATATTTACTTCGGTTGTTTCTCCTCCTCCTTTTCCACAAAATTCTAAAGTTTTGGATCTTATGCCACCTATCCTCCTTGACGATGGATGATCTCAAATCACTTCGTGACTTTGCGACTTTGACAAGTCCATTTCTCCTATGCACACAAGGGTTAAGTCTCTTGCTCTTACGTCTGGATCCAACAGTTGTTGGTCCTTCGCGCTCAGACCTAACGAACAAATATGAACTCCTCCTGCACATGTTCCTTCTGTCTGAACGTGAAATTCGACGACCAAATCTCTTCCTCTGCTTCTGATCTGACGGTAGTTGTCGCTCCTCCTCCTGAGATTTTGACTTCTTCCGCCTTAGAAGATTTTATCGGTGTTCAAAGGATTCGGCCTTTGACCTTTCTCCTACGAGTCCGCCTCTTGGATCTCGTCTTATCTCTCATAAGAGTTATCTCTTCTAAGATTTAGGACTTAGAATGAGTCTATCTCCCACACACTCCTTGCATTATCTCTTCTGAGATTTTTTATTTACTCAGTCTCCTAAGGGTCTCGGCCCTTCTGTTTCCTTTCAAAGGAAAACTTCATGCCCTCCTAGCAACCTTCTTCTCAAAGCACACCTTACTGAGCATTTTCTACAGAGTGTTCAACAACTCTATGAGTATCTTCCTCTGATACTCTTCTCCCTGAAATTGACAAAGAGTTCTCTCTGTGCACACTTGCACTCACTCGATGCTTTCCTAGCAGAGCCCTACAGAGTTCTGAGTGACTCTATCTCTCTTTGAACTCAACACAATGTTCTTCCTCTGCACTCCTTGCACTTCTGCTGATGAAGGTTCAAAGATATCTCTCCTGATCTTCTCTGAGGTTAACTTACCTCTGTCAATGCACTCCTTCTAGACAATGTGCACTGCTTGCACTTGAAAACTCAAAGAAGAGAAACAATTGAAACTTATTCAATACTTCACCAATTTATGCATTCAAACCAATATGATTTAAGAAAATGTTTAGATTTCATTTTCTTTCTGAGCTCTTCTCTACTCTGTAATCATTTTTGAGCACTAGCCCCTTTCTCTCAGTCCCCAACCCACGCGATCATGGGTCATGACCAAGCACTAGATCATTAAGCACTTACTCGGGCCTTCGGCATTCGACTTCAGAAGATTTCCAAGAACCACACAACAATCTCTCAGAGTTCAGATTACCAAACTCATGAAGTAGGGAGGATCAACCATCCACGTCTACTCATCATCTGATGGATGACACTCATTATGGAACTTCAGGCATCTGAGTTCTGGAACTTCGAAGCTTCGAGACTTTGGAGGATTTCACATCCATGCATCCAAAACCATTAATCTCCAAACATTCCCAATCACCTTTGGTGACGTCATTACGTCACATCACTTAACGTTTTCCAATTGCGGGGGCATGCAATGATGGTTTGGAGTAACCCACATTTCATCCCTCAATTCTTATGATGCTGACAAGTAACCCCTTGGTGAAATCGCAGTTTGGATTGCGAGACCACCTTGGAGAATTAACTCCCATGCAACTTGGGTCCCCGCAATGCCTCCTGGCCATCGATCTTGATGTATCATGATTAACGCCAGTGTGGGTCCTCCGACCTTTAATTTCGTTATGTAACCTTGGGGTCCCACTAAACATGCTCATACAGAATGCCACATGGAAGAATACTAGCGATTGACTCATGCCCCAATCAGATGGGTGACACACGTCTTGTTCCAAATTCCATTTCAATATTCCACGGTTCGGAATCCACTTACACTTGGCACACAACCCATGTATCCAAGTCACCTCTAGGTGATTTCATCATGACTCACCACTTCGGATCTTCGGGATTCATAGCTTCTAACTTCGGGAGTTTCAACTCCTCTAAGCTCGCTTTTACCCAGAGCGCTTTCCCCCGGAGTTCACGATCTACTGATGTGTGTCCTCCTGCACGATCAACGACTATGTGTGACTTCGAAACTTCGGGCTTCGGTAGTTTCAAACTCACAACACTTGCCTCCTCACGAAGTGAATTTCCCCAAAGTCTCGCATCTGTTGACACGCGTCCCTCTTGACAGACTGTCTAGATTAACTCGGGACTTCGGAGCTTTGCAAGCTTTCTCCCTTCACCACTGCGTTTAACCTTTTGACATTGGTTAATCCAACGGTCAAGCTCTTCTCCCCAGATCTTTAGATCCACTTCGGGCTTCAGGCTTTCTCTTATTTTGCATTAACTTCACCGAAGTCGCGAAGTCCAAAGGGCTTCTGGGTTAACTCCTCTACACCTTCCCTAGATTTGATGGTCGTAAGGAATTTCCCTTCCTTTCGAACAAATCCTACAACACAGAACAAACTATATTAATCTACGAATTTCCAAAGGAATTCATGGCTAACTGCCTCGCAACATTACCAGATCTTAAGGTCATGAAGGATTCTCCTTCTCCCAAACAGATCCTAAGGTCCACATTACTCTGCGGCCCAACACCACTCCTATCGTGGTCTTACAATACCGCTACTCCTCCCGAGCTTCGTAACATGGCCAAGGTAACTTGTTGGCACTCATGAAGGTTCTGAGGTTCGAAATTGGTCCTCTAGACACAATTTCCACCTGAAACTTTAGGTTCAATGACCACTTATCCAACCCATTCAGAATCAATGTTTGAAACCTTGGCTCTGAACTTGAATTTTGTCCATTCCGACAACAATTCTTTTCCGAAAATTTTTCTTCAACTTCTAGTAACATAGCCCATCCAGGCTTAGTGTTGAATCCATGGCTTTGATACCAATTTATAACATCCCCAACCACTAATAGGACTGGGCAATGCCACCACTCAAACACTTCACTTAGCTCTGATACCATATTGTAACGTCCTCAGCCACCAACAGGCCTTGGGAAATGCCACTACTCAACTCTGACTTAGCTACAATACCAAACTGTAGCATCCCCGACCAACCATAGAGACTGGGTAATGCTACCACTGTGAAAGATTCACATATAAATATATATAACATGCATTTTAATCAAAATTAAACACATAACATAGAGTTATTGTTATCATTCAAATTCAAACAAGATTAACAGTAAATCCACATGCAACGGAACACATGATAACATTCAAGCATCAGTAGCACAAACATGCATAACATATAAATATAGCACAAACTGATACTTATCTTTTAGCTGGAGTAAATCCACCAAATACGTGCAGACCTTCCACGAACCTCCCATCCATAGACCACACTGCTCATCATGCTCAGTAGTGGGCCACCCCCAAGCTGGGACTAAGCTCCACCCAGGGCAAGGGAATCCTAGACTAGGCTGAGGTTACAGGAAACTGCACAATGCAACCGGAAGGATTCTCTCAAGGATCCTTCTTACACCCACTACTCATGGACTCTCATTCCCCACATGCCTGCTCCACCCGGGAGTATACACCTTCATTGTCACACAGTCCATCGGCTGCTTCACCTCCCTCTCAGGGTCTTGGCAACAGGATGGATCAAGAATTCTCAGAACTCCGTGGCTGGTGCTGGAATCTCTATGGGAGAAAACCACTTCCCAACAAACTCTCTCACCTGGGAGAGTTGCTCACGGGCCTGACAACCTACCTCTTCAACTACAACCACCTCCCTCACCTAGAGAGATTGTTGCACACAGGCCTGAAAACCTTCTTCTTCAACTCCGTTCCCACACAAGGAGGACAACAACAAGGCTCATCAAAGAACAAACGACGATAGCAAGCCACACTCAGTTCATGAACTTCGTGGCCACAACAACCCACAATCATGACACACACAACACATATAATACACAGGATACTCGGTCTTCACAGAAGACGCGAATCAGTCCACGGGTTCTCATTGGATTCACATGACACACAGGTCGGTTTTTCCCCCTTCCCGTGAGTGGTTTCTCGGGTGATCCCGGATGTACAAAGGTCGGTGAAAGAGACCAACGAGTTCAGACGAAGAATGGGCAAATGGCAACACAAACAAACTTCACTGTGTGTGGTTATGCAGATACAGACGTAGAGGCAAAAAAAAGGTTCAGACGGGCATCCCCGTGAACTCAGGCAGAGGATCATCGAATGAAAAAACCCTCCCAACATGACTAACTCANCACTTGTCTTCCTGGAGCCGCATGAGTTCCACTTAGCACACGTTCCCTTTACAGGAACTTAGGAAAACTCTCAACCTGTCCACCTTAGCCTTAAGGAAATAATAATAAATTATTATCCCCTTTAGAGGTAAGCCCCCTAGCTTAGCCCCTAGTCCCACACACTTAGCCTCCTCCCTTACCCAACCTTGTGGAAGCTTAGTCCCCCATCACTCTTTTTTCGTGGTCGGTCTGCACACAACGATGTTTATATTTTATTAATGGTCTACATAGTTTCATATACAAAATCAAGCTCCTGGCCTTTAACACCTAGGCTCTCTAGCCTAATCAACGAATAAGCCTCCTAGTGTATTATAACTCGGCTCACCAACCTACAAAAAATGTTTACAATACATAATATAACTGGGCTTATCCTTGGGGATATTACAGTTACCAACCTACTTGTTGTTGTCTGACCAACTGATATTTGTAGAAGCTCACTGACTTATGCCTTCATCATTTTGATCACCATTCCTTCCATCCTCATGGGTCTTCACCTCGATGGAAATTATAAGCAACAACAACATCCACATATTTAACCCTGCTGTATCATTTTTCCTGAATACATAATCCATCCTTTAGTCATACTCAAACATTATTTCATAATAACAGACTATTATAAGTTCACCAGCATGTTATATGCATATTCAAGCATGTACATATGCAAAATTACACATCCATATGCACCAAGAATTTACTGTCAGCATGCCTACTAATGCATATGCAATTTAAATTCATTGTATGCTTCATGCACCCTAGTGCATTTTTTGTTTCAATTCACTTATTTATTTATCTATTTCTGTTGTAGTTGGTTGTCCTTGAATTCCTTTATATCCTTGATGCCTTGTGTGCTCCCATTCTTCTCATCTGCACTATGGTTCCCTGGGTTTGAACACTTTTCCAGCCACGTTCCACCTGGCCATTCTTACCCACTTAGTACCATTCCCCAATGGAAATCCATTTTCATTCAATGCCACTTTTGAAGTGAGAGAGCATTCCAATTCCTCTTCATTGGCATCTTGCTTCCACTATGAACTCTGATTTAAGCTTTTAGACAGTAGATAAGTTGTATCTAAAAAATCCTTCCCTGGAACTCATATGCTTGACACGTAGAGATTATTCACACACCACCTCTTAAGCTCTTTGTTTCCTTCCACATCAAGCTTGCAACTGTCTACACATCTCTACCTTCAAGGCTATGGAGCCTTACTTTTCCTTTCTATGCCCATTAATGACATTATTCATCTGCTAGCTTCATGTCCCATGTGAGGATTCTTTCTTTTGTAGTACCTCATTCAACTTTTTAAAGCAAAGTCATGTCTCCATGACCCTAACATCTGATCCTATTCTTGAATTGATCTAGTTATACCTCTAATCCTGATAAACCTGCAAGCAACCATCTTGTTAAAACTATACATATCATACAAAAATTGTCAATTAAATTTGCAGGTTCCTTTTCATGTAAGTGATAATATTATTCAGTCCCATGGGATAGCACAATTGGTTAAGACGTGCGCATACTCTTCCAGTTTGGGGAGAGGTCACGAGTTCGAAACCTGTGTCCTCTGGGGCTGCGAAGCTTTATCACTCCCATATCATCCACTATGTGGGGAAGTATCGGGGTGAGTTTCCAGCGCAGAATTTCCACCGTGGAAAAAAAAAGTGATAATATTATTCTTTAATTAATATCATTTTTCCTTTTTATATGAATTAACTCTTTTTTAATCATGATTGTGTGTCAGTTCTTTTGTCTTCATGAGTTGATCACAAACATGGATTGACTCATTATATCGTACTCATGCTTTTGTTGTGTTCTCAGTTCACAAACAGATCATATTTTGATCCTTTATCAATTATCTGTATTATTCTAGTGTTAACTCTATGTCGAATTAAATCTTTATGAGGCGCTTCCTTCAAACCATTTAGATATGACCATATGCGCAAAACCATGGGCTTATGTATTTAAGCGTTGCCTCTTTTTTTCCATTTGTTTCTTTATTCCATACGACCACAGGTGGTGACTAGGCACTAAGCTAAGAAGTGCTTGATCACTTATCAAAATCAACGATCACGTCTTAATGTCACGATGAGATGGACAGTTCTCATTTACTTCGGAACTTCGACTATTCGTGGCTCCTGAATTCTGGAGTAGCAATTCCTCTGGAGTGATTACCCACCGAATGAGTCATAAAGTGGTGGTGACCCCTTGTTGTTGGTTAAGACCTCCACTTACACTAGCCTTCCACTATACTTGATCTTTGGTTGGGAAATCTCTCGAAGTAGATCAATGGTTAACATTGACTTCGGCCTTCGGTGCTTTGCAACTTCGGAACCTTCAACCAAGACCAGATCAACGACCCTCGTCCTGTTTCATGATCAACGATCGAGATCCAATTCGGGACTTTGGCCTTTGGAGGTCTCAACTTTCCCTGCTTGCTTCCTTCTGGAACGATTTTACCCGGAATTCACGATATGTCGAAGTGTGGCTCCCTTCCAAATCAACGACTACGGTTGATTCCGGCTCTCCAGCCCTCGAGAGTTTCAACTCTCAACTATCTGTTTTTCCCTGTATGACAATCTTCCAAAGTGGAAGATCTAATCACACCTGTCCTCAACAATCAGATGGTTCTGATGAACTCCGGCTCTTCGACCTTCAGGAGTTTTCACGTCTCCACACACACAAATCTCCGAAGTGAATTTCCCTAGAGTGACAGATCTTCTGTCACACGTCCTCTCCAAATCAATGACCCTAATTCTCTTTGGGACTTCGGCTCTTTCCGACCAAGACCACATCAACAGTCCTTCAACCTGCTCTTCAATCAACGATCGAGATCCTGCTTCGGAACTTCGACGCTTTCAAAATCTTCTCCTTTGCGTTCTCTCGGAGTGCTTCCACCCGGAGTCCACAATCTGTTGCCACGTTCCCTTCTAGATATATGGTCCAGATTCATTTCAGGTCTCCGACTTTCTGGGATTCGGGAGTTTCAACTCTCAACTGAAACTCTCGAAGTGTTTTTCCTGAAAACTCTGATCTATTGACATGTACCCCTCCTAGCGATCAATGACCAGGACCTACTTCAGTGATTTCAAACTCTCCTTGACCATAAGCTATCACTCATGGGTTGTGGATCTTGCGCCACCTGTCCCTCTTGGCAATGAATGGTCCCTAACTCGCTTCGGGACTTTGGGAATTTGGCCAGTCAAAACTTCGGTGCACACAAAGGTTAAAATGCGTGCATCTTACCTTAGATCGGACGACTATCGTCCCCTTGTGCTCAAATCCGACGGTTATGATTTGTTCCTTTTTACCGCTTCTTCTCTGCTTCCCTGGACGTTGATCTAACAGTCCAGGCTTCTTCCAACAACCGATCTGATGATTGTTATCGCTCCTCCTCTTGATCTTTTAACTTCTTCTGACTTGGAAGAGTTTTGTAGATGTTCAAAGGCCTCAGCCTTTGTTCCTCATTTCAGGTCTCCGACTTTCTGGGATTCGGGAGTTTCAACTCTCAACTGAAACTCTCGAAGTGTTTTTCCTGAAAACTCTGATCTATTGACATGTACCCCTCCTAGCGATCAATGACCAGGACCTACTTCAGTGATTTCAAACTCTCCTTGACCATAAGCTATCACTCATGGGTTGTGGATCTTGCGCCACCTGTCCCTCTTGGCAATGAATGGTCCCTAACTCGCTTCGGGACTTTGGGAATTTGGCCAGTCAAAACTTCGGTGCACACAAAGGTTAAAATGCGTGCATCTTACCTTAGATCGGACGACTATCGTCCCCTTGTGCTCAAATCCGACGGTTATGATTTGTTCCTTTTTACCGCTTCTTCTCTGCTTCCCTGGACGTTGATCTAACAGTCCAGGCTTCTTCCAACAACCGATCTGATGATTGTTATCGCTCCTCCTCTTGATCTTTTAACTTCTTCTGACTTGGAAGAGTTTTGTAGATGTTCAAAGGCCTCAGCCTTTGTTCCTCCTGAGAGCCCGGCTATCTTGGGTCTCGCTTTTTCTCTTGAAAACGTTATCTCTTCTAAGATTTTTGATTCTCTCAGAATGACGATACCAAATGACTCTATTACTCCATGGATTTCCTAAGGGGCTCACGACCATCCATCTCGCAATGGTTCTTAAGTCATCAGTAGTTCGGGTAACTTGACTATCATCTACTTCCTAGATATGATGGTCAGGATGTTTCCCGGGCATCCTCAGATCTAAGGCTCAGAGCTAGCTTCAAGACTTCAAAACTTCAGGGATTTTACCTCCCTTACAACGAACTCATTCAATTCACCGAACTCGCGAAGCCCGAATGGCTCCAAGGGTTAACTCCCACACTCTTTCCCGTATCCAACGGTCATAACAGACCGTGGCTCTTTCCGAACAGATTTTCGTCTGTTCTCCTTTCAAACAAAGGGACCTTCCCTTTCGATACTTCGACCTCGCTACTCTTTCTGAACTTTGAAATCTTTGAAAGACTTAAGAGCTCTATGCTCTTTCTCCTAAATTCAACATTTAGAAGGGTCTTTTGCACACTCTCCAGATCTGACGGTCGTAAGGGTTTTCCCTTTTCTTACGAACAGATCTTATGATTCCAATTACTTTGCGGTCCAACACCACTTCTGTCATGGTTTTACAATACCGCTACTCCTCCTGAGCTTCTTAACACGACCAAGGTAATCCTCTTGGCACTCAGGGATGTTTCTGAGGTCCAAAATTGGTTCCTCTTAACACAATTTCCTCTTGAAACCTTGAGTCCAATGACCACTTATCTAGCCCATCCAGGCTCAGTGTTGAAACCATGGGTCATAATTTGAGTTTTGTCCATTTTGACAACAACTCTTTCCGAAAATCTTGCTTCAGTTTCCACTAGCATGGCCCATCTAGGGTCAGTGTTGAAACCATGCTCTGATACCAATTTGTAACATCCCCAGCCACCAACAGGTCTGGTAATGCTACCAACACAACCTTAAAGTTGTCTTTTACTGCACTGATCTGTGACAACTCCAGCCTTAAACTACTGGGCTATGCCACACAGAGATACTTGAGGAAAAACATACACATCCATATAAACATAGAATGAATATTCTACATATATATAACATAATAATGCGGAAATAAAAATAAGCCTACACATGCAACATATACAACATACACAAGCAATACTCATCAATTACAACATATGTACCATTACACAGCATGTAAATGAACATAAAAGTGGTACTTAAATCGAATTGTTTGCACAGATTGGGAGAGATATTTACCAAAATTTAGAGATCGAGAAGGAGATGATCCTTCTTTGCACTTGGTTAAATTTCATATGCATGTGCGAAAGCTAAGGGTTCAATTTCATGAAGATTGTTTAATGAAGATGTTCATGGCCACCATGGAGGGAAATGTGAGATTATGGTATGAAAAGTTTCCAGCTGGTAGTTTTTATTCCCTTAGATATTTTCACACAGTTTTTTATGAGAAATACAAAGAACATTATCCTTGTTGCTGGTAAAAAACTGTTGTGCACATTTTGAAAAATTTATTGACATTTGGAAAGTGTTTATGGAGACGAGGAGTTCATCGACGAAGAGATTCTAGAAGTTTTGTATGAAACCCCATTCCAACACTATGAACAGAAATTAGAGGCTAGCTTCCATGATAATCAAGACAATTTTCAGCAGATTATAACTTCTCCCTTGACTGAAAGTGAAATAGATCAACATATTGTTGAAAGTCATGTACCATCCTCTGACTTTGATGAAAATTTGCAGCAGCCTTACCAGTCTTCATGTGACCAAGAAAGTAATGAGGATAGTCATCTAGATCTCTCTTATGATCAGGTATCTTCTGAATTCTTGTTTCAAGAGGAATCTCATCAAAATCAGACCTTCTGAATTCTTGTTTCAAGAGGAATCTCATCAAAATCAGGGTGTTGAAATTGTATGCACTGAAAGTTTTCAATATTTTGCTGAGCCATTTATTCAAGACAACAGTGAGCTTATACATAACAGTTATGTATTAGAACTTCAGGAAAACAGTGAAGAGGAATTACATCCTTTTGAACATGAAAATACCTCTCCTGAAATAACAAATTCAAA
>JASDQU010104190.1:121798-132051 GCA_032191745.1 Picea mariana | reverse complement strand
CTTTAAGTTTGGGTTTGCAGCATTGGTTTTAGTAGTTTGATTTTAGTTTTCAAAATTGCGATTATAAACGGTTCTCAGTTTGGAATTCAGTGTGGTACTTCTTATGTTTCAAACGTCAGCTTGCAGCAATGTACACTTTTTGTTTTCAGTGGGTTTGGTGCTTTGAATAGGTTGCAAATGTGGTTTGGGAACAACCCAATGGTTTGGCACCGGTTTTCGGGTTGTTTGTCGCCTCAGAGGGAGGACGGCATCCCCAGTAGGAGCCGGATGTTAACACTGTATAATTTGTACTAATTCAGTGATTTTGCACTTTTGTTGTAGCGATCATGGATTTTCGTAGCACCTTCAAGTTTTGTAGCATTGGGCAGACAACGTCAACACCAGTGATAGTAAATTAGGGGAAAAAATTGTAAGGTTTTGCAAATAAATTTTGTTTTTAAAGCTCATTAAACTCTCGGGTTTCTATGCAGAGATCTTTGTAATTTTTATAAAAGATTTGATGGGCCGATCTCCAAGTCACAAGCATCGACCAACACTCTCGGATAACAAAGTGGCAGACTCGCTCTCAAAAAAGGCTTTGCACCTTCCACCGAATCAAATTCTCTTCTCATATTGGGAGGACGGTCAGGAAGGACTTTCCTACAAAATAAATCTCTGATTTGATTCCAGCACAGCTACTTCAGATCATTGACGGATTTGCTATATTTGATAAACCTTTGCTAATATTCGATCTCTGCATTTCGAAGATTCGAATTGATTTGCTGTTGTAATGGTTTCCATCTTTGTTTTGCTGCTGTAGCTGTATTTTGAATGGCTGTTGAATGGCTGTTGTAGCTGTTTTTATAACTCGCTGCTGTAAAATTTTATATTCTTTTGAATATAAGGAGCAATTTTTTTCACGTGGAAAAAAAGCATCGGCCAACACTACTCAATAATGATAACAATACCAAGCCAAGAGCCCAAGATCAAGCGCCAAGTGGCAAGGAAACATAGAGTGCACAACAAGTGGACTAGCTTTGGAGGCGGTTATGAATTTAAACACTAAAAGATTCCTTCATTCTCATTCATGTGGGATATATATATCAAATCAAAAAGTGGAAACATTCTAAGAGCGTCAAATCAAACGTTTGGATCCTTTGCACAGATGTCGAGCTTTGCAGGTGGCATGGTAAATATTGAATGTCAAACGAGGATGCACTAGTGACTGTAATGGTTTGTCGGATGCCATGTGTGGTAATGTGAGATCGGCAGGGAAACATCTGTAGATGATTTGAGGATTTTGAAAGCATTTTTCTACGCCAAGTGTTCTCTTCGATATCTATATGTCTTCAAAACAGTTGATCCATTAAGAGGAAGTTGCCGAGGGTTTCGAATACACGGTATGGCTGCCATAAAAAGGACGCCAAATTTCACAATTGCCATGTGTCAAATGAATGGTTTTGAGCGCCAAGCAGGGATCCTTCATATTTTCTGCAAACTATCATAACCTCCAGGTGTTGATACGAAATCCCAGGTGTCGAAGGCAAGTACCGAGCTTTGATGACTTATAGGTGTTGAATGTGAGGTTCATACAGAATTTCATCACCGAGGCTGGAATCCTTTACCCAGGAAAGAAGTTTGATTGAGGAATGAATGAAGTTGGCGAAATAGTAAGTCAAGATTCTAGTCTATTCTCTGTTGCAAAAGGGGTCGAACTATCATTTGTTGGAAGACGAGTTTCTTGGAACTAATATTATCAGTTGCTAGGGCCGAGTGGGCTCCAATTTGATCACATTATCTCAGGTCACCACCATATTTATTGAATGCTGCAAATTATTCTCTGTGAGCTACTCATTCCAGTTACAAAATAACTTTGTTATCAGTCCCAGGGTTTTTACGGTGGCAGCAAGGAATGTTCAACTCTGCATGTGTTGAATGAATAAGCCAAATGTGTGAAATTTAAAAGGCAAGTGTCAATTGGATTTGATGATGTTCCTCATGGCCATGCAGAAATGGTCTATGAAAACGCTGGGTTCATCCCATTTGCAAATTGCAATCTTGACACAAAAACACTATACCAATCTAAAAACATTCAAAGCAAGCAATAGGATACTATGCAACAAATCGACGTGGCAGTTGGGACACTACTGCTCATCAGTTATTTTATCCTCAACAACCTTTGTTTAAGACCATATCATCTGAATGGCTCAGTAAGCAGCAATTCTATAATGCTCAAAATGCAGTAGTTGTTGTCAATATTCACTATGGATATAACTAAGAAGACTCGCTGGTCACTAACCATGTTTCAATAGACTGTGGACTGTTATGGTCAATGCATTTTCATAGCTACGTATCTGAAACAGAACACAATGAATATTTGAAAGGAAATGCACACCAACTCTCTCCTTCAAAAGAAGTGCAGGGAATGTTGTTAGAGAGGATCGAAGCAAGCACCATCCTTTTGATGCAAATCCTGGAGAATATACCAAATGTATCCCAAGACAGTTTTGGTATCTCTCAAATATTATTGATGAGACAAGTTCTAGTTTTGAATCAAGTGAACAACACATCGATTCCTCCTACCAAATGAATTCAGTACAAGTAGATGCATATTTTGTCAGCAAATGGAATCAAACTCCCATTTTTCAACCTTAAAATATCTATGGTTTTGAGTTTTGATGCAGCAAGCAATGTTTTGAAGGAGGGTAAATTGTTCCAGAGTTCAGTACTATGTTTTACAGGTCAATATATCAGTGAGTGACCCTCAAACATCATGCAGAGTCAAGCAACTGGAGAAAAGGTGAAAAAGGAGCCTTGCTGCGCAACATCGCTGCACATTTTCTGAAGGTTTCTGAAGGTTACTGTAGTGCGTAGCGAGAATGCTACGCAACTGTGACAGAACACCTAGAATGCCTCCAAATCATCAAGTGGAAAGCAGATCGACTAAATTATGGCTCAGTTTCAGTGGATTTAGTTTTGAAGAAGATATTCGAAGATTAAAACATTGCTGGAAATTAGAAAACCAGAACAGGGCATGCTACAACAGTTCTGTAGCTCAAGTACCCTGTTTTGAACTATGTGCGCTGCAAAACTGTTGTAGATAGCAGATTCAAGAAAATTTGGTCAAAATCTCCTAACTTTTTGGGCACCAGGTGGACTACATCTCCAACCAGGCGAGCAAATCATGAAGATCAGTTGAAGCCTCATCGAAATCAAGAAGATATCTACAAATTGCACAAAGATAGCAAGTCAACAACCAAACCCTAGAAATTAGGGATGTGTTTGGATTTGGTTTTATCTTTTCAAGTCAACAACCAAACCCTAGAAATTAGGGATGTGTTTGGATTTGGTTTTATCTTTTGTTTAAGCATGTAATTTTGGAAAATTGAATTCCTCAGACTTTGTTAAAGGGTGTTATGTATTTCTATATATAAAAATAATGATATTGTAGAAGGGGGTTGGCTCGAGTGTAAAGGAAGTAAGACTTGGTGCTTGTAATTTTGAGCTTAATAAGAAATTGTCAAGATAGAAGTACACGATTTGTCTTATGAGAGATTCAAGTAGAGGATTTGTAATTTTTCCGAGCTTAATAAGAAATTGTCGAGACAGAAGTACATGATTTGTCATATCAGAGATTCAAGTACATGATTTGTCATATCAGAGATTCAAGTGATATGTTTTCTTTAGTTTGTGTCTTCTTATGTATGCTTCTGCATCATTTCTTAGTTTTTCATCTAAATGTGTATCTTCTAAGTTTTTAATTGAGATTACATGGTTCATACTTCATTCTGGTTAGATGCTCTGAATGCATATAGTTAAATACTCACTCTTTCTCCTAAAGTTACTTTAGGATTCACCCTTTTTTAGGTGCCCTATTGTAATGGGCTGTATTTATCTTTCAACTTCCATGCTACAATGATAATTAGTGTGTCTAAAGAAAGTGTATTTACCTTGCCTTTGAAATCTGCATATCCCACCAACCAGTTTCTTGATAATCTTGTTAAGTTTTATCATATTGACTCCATGCTCAATGGATGTTTCCTATGATCTTCCACCACATCTATAAACCTTGTTATTTCCATTTCAGATCTGGCCACTGAGCCTAATTTATAGCGAGAGAGCGCTCTCTGGTTTGGAAAGGCCAGATTCCAAGCCTAAAGTTGGTTTGTGGTTACCTTTGTTACTTGCCTCCACAACCAAGGCAATTTATGGAGTGATAACACCTTTGGGAATTGTTTGGGCACCGTTGTGCCCATAAAATGTTGTTTAAGGCATCAAAATGGCCTCGAAAGTTCAGGACCCGAAAAAGTGTAGAAAAACTGCCAAAATGGAAAACTGTGCTTTGAGCCAGTGGAATAGGTGGGTGTCCACCAATGTCCTCCTAGTTCATTCCTCCCCCCTTAGGAAGCAACAATATCCATTGCGTCAAGTTCCTCCATTAGATGGGAAAAATTCTGTTGAATCTGACTTTTGATGAGCCACTTTCCATGATGAAGAAATTGCCCTTCTTTGACGACCCGATAGAGTTGGATGGTTTGTTGGCGGGTGTCCTTTGTCTTGGTGTACATGATCTGATCAATTTTCGCATGTTCGATGTAGTGAGGATTGATTTCTATAGGGGGAAACTGCTCGGTCACGTTCGAAGTGTCTAGGAGAGGTGGAAAATATGGTTGAAGCAGTGTCACATTAAATATCAGGTGTAAGCCAAGGAAAGGAGGAATACTTAATTCAAAATCATTCTCACCCACCGCCTTGGTGATGGTGTAAGTCCCGTATCAAAGTGGACGTAACTTCTGATGGGGTCCCGTGAGACACTCTTTCTGCAAGTGAAACCACACCTTATCTCCCACCTGAAACTTGTGTGGTACTCGATGTTGAACGTGGCACTACTTGTACTTGGCATTGGATTTCTACACAATATCATGAACTTGTTGTTGGATGTGCTGGATGCGATAAACAAATTTGGCTACCTGATCAACCTCAATTTGAGCATGGGAGGACTCTTCTTGTGCAACTACAATGGGAAGAGATACGTCAATGGGGGCCAATGGCTGGAACCCCAATCACACCTAAAAATGATTGTGGCCAATAGAGCTATGGATGGCTCTATTGTAGCTATGTTGAACATAAGGAAGACTTTCATTCCATGTGCATGGATGTTTGGAATTATACATCCTCGGGATATGGAAAATCATCATGTTGACTACTCTGATTGTCCATTAGTCTGTGGGTTGAAGGCAATTGACTTGGTTAGCTTGGTGTCCATCATCGATGACAGGCTGGACAAAAACGTGCTCAAGAACCTACTATCTCGATTGAAGATAATAGTGAATGGAAGAAAAAAATGAACCCAAACATATGTAAATAAGATCTTGGTGGTGGCATTGGCTGTGATGATAATAGTGCGTGGAATCCCAAAATGAACCAAAACATGTGTAAATAAGATCTTATCTATGGCATCGACTGTGATGCTCATCTTGCAAGGTGCCAAAATTGCCATCTTAGAGAATCGATCAATGACCATAAAGACATAGTCATTGCCATGCTTGGTTGAAGGAAGACCAGACATGTAGTCCATGGACATGGACTCTCAAGGCCCATCTGGAGTAGGAAGAGGGGTGTATATCCCCTGTTTCTTGATGGTGGTCTTGGAAATGACACAGGAAGTGCAGGATTTGATGTACTTGCGAACATCTTGTCGAATCTTCGACCAATAATTATGTTTTTGCAGTAATACCACTATTTTCTCTACACCAAAATGTCTTGTTGCCCATCTATAATGAGCTTTCCAAATCAAATTTGCATGATCACTTGAAGGAACACATAGATGAATCAGATGGAATAACAATCCATCCTAGATATGAAAGTCTGGAATTGTTTTTCCTGCACTCAACGTCTGATAGGAAGTAGCAAAGTCAGAGTCATTATTGTATAAATGTGGCCATCCAAATGTCTCGTGTCCATAGGAGTTGAAAACATTGGTTATGGCTTCCATCAGGGGTCAACTGAGGAAATATGCGACATGGTTGGTGCTACCCTTCTTGTATTTGATATTCAAGTGGAATTTTTGCAGGTACGTGGACCACTTCTGATGGAGGTCATTTGGTAACTTAAATTGTGTCTGTATGAATTGCAGAGGCTTGTGATCAGTGTGGATGATTGTTTCCTTCCCTAGAATGTAATGCTTCCACTATCGAAATGCTTGCACAATGGAGTACATCTGTTTTTTGTAGGTGGGGTATTTGCGAACAATATCATGTATAGTTTCACTATGATAGGCTACCAGATGTCCATGCTAAGTGAGGAATGCACTGATATCATAATCTGAAGCATCTATCTTAATATCAAATGACTATTGTAGGTATGGTAGAATAAGGACTTGTGTTGAGCAGAGGCATGATTTCAAATCCTTGAATGGTTTTTGTTGGGGCGAAAACCACACAAACTTGGCCTTCACTCCACCCTTGGTCACTTGGCTTAGGGCCCAAGCAATATGAGAGAACCCCAACACAAATCGACGATATAAGTTAGCAAGGCCCAAGAAGCTGCAGAGCTCGATCATTGTCTTCAAGGTCGGCCAATCGCGGATGACTTGGAACTTGGATGGATCCACATGTACACTCTGCTCGTCCATGATGTATCCCAAATATTGGATTCTCTGTGTTTTGAAGGAACATTTCTCCAAATTGGCCTATAACTTGTGTTGTCGTAGGGTGCCCAAGACTTGTTGAATATGCTCCAAATGTTCCTCCAAGGTTTTGTTGAAGATGAGGATGTCATCTAGATATACAACCACAAAGGAGTTTGTGAATGGATGTAATATATCATCTATCCTCTGCATGATTATGACTAGGGCATTAATTAAGCCGAAAGGCATGACCAACCACTCAAAGAGACCTTCTTTAGACTTGAAGGTCATCTTCCACACATTTGTTTTCTCAATCGACACCTGGTGGTATCTCGAATTCATATCAATCTTAGTGAAAACCTTGTCTCCCTTGAGTTGATCAAGAAGATCATCAATATAGGGAATTAGGTATCGATTCTTAACTGTGATCTTATTTAGGGCATTGTAATCAATACAAATTCACCATGTCTCATCCTTCTTCTGTACCAGAATAATTGGGTTCTTGCAAGTTGAGGATTTTGGTTTGATGTGGCCCCTTAGAATTAGCTCTTGTATCTGATGTTTGATTTCTTCATTCTCCATAGAGAACACCTCTACACAGGTCCGTTAGGCAGAGAAGCATTGGGTGTCATATCAATTGAGTGCTTTACGTGAAAGTGCACAAGCACCCGAGTAGGCGAGGTGAATATGTCTTTGTATTCCTCTACTATCTTGTCCATCTGTCGCTACTGTGAAGAGAGAACCCGTGTAGAGGTTTCGATGGTTGCAATGACCTTACATTCACCTTCCAATCGAACCATAAAGAGGACTAACCTCCTAGCCTAAGACACCACCTTTCTAAACTACTTCACAAAAATCAAAGAGATTGCAGCCTTTGGGACTGCCTCCGATACCCTGTGGAGTTTATCTCCCAAAGTAATAATGACACTACAGGGCCTTGATTCAGAAAAAACATGATGATTCCACATATATTGTTTTCCTAACAAAACGTCACAAACTTCAAGGGGGGAACATCACACAATACCTCGTCTTTGAAGGTTTTTATGCCATAGTGTTGGCGACATTGCTAGCTGAAGCGGGTGTCCCGCCCCTGGCTGAGCCAACCAATGGTGTATGGCTGAGGATGTGGCATCATTTTCAGGTTAAACCTATTGAAAACCTCTACTGATATCATGTTCTTCTGTCTAACGCTGTCAATAATGAAATGGAGTGGGGTTCTCTTTACCCATATATGTGAGTGGAAGAGGTGCTCCCCTTCTTCAAGCTCCTCTGGTTCCTTTGACTAGACTTTTGTGGTAGAAATGGTGACATCGAGTTCTGGATCAATGATACGCTTTCCCTTTTTTGGTTTTGATCAGTCAGATTCTAACTCAACATATGACCCTAGGGCTTTCATCTAATCCAACAATGACTATTTGGAGCAACATTCATCAGTATTGTGCCAAGGGATTTTGTGGAACTCGCACCACTTTCCAGTGTCCTTATTTGACTTCCCATTACCCTTCTTTGTTGGTGGCTTAGGATTCTTATCCCGGGGATGGCCATCCTTGATCTATCCTTTGGCATGGGATTTAGGTCCAACCTTACCATACTTTGGTTGTTGTGGATTTGCAGACCCAAAATCCCGCTTGTTCCGTTGCTTCAATTTCTTCTCGATTTTGATAACATACTGATAAGATGCTCCCAATTACGATATGTCCATAAACTCCATTTTATTTTGGATGCACCTTTGTAGAGCCCCATGGTGTTTTAGGACTAGATGTCACTCAAATTCTTTGATACCCATCTTGGTGCACAAGGTATGGAAAGTATTTTTGAACTCTGTCACCATTTGGACCCTCTATTAGTGCAATGCGGTCTATATTGTGTATTGGTCATCATAATTTTCAACAGGTTAATATTTTTCCTTGAGGGCATCAACAAAAGATTCCCAAGTGGGTCCTGGCCCAAACATTACCGACTCTTCCTCGGCATGGTTCTCAAAGTAACTATCCCACCAATCTCTGGCATGGGGAAGGGCCTTAAGGAGAACATAGGTGATTTTTTCATTGTTGGAAAAATTTTGGACAAAGAAATAATCCTCTAGCAGACTTAACCATTTTTCCAAAGTTTCAGTGTTTATCTGGCCTTCAAATAAAGGAATATCAAAGTTAACTTGTACCTTGAAGGGCATTGCACCTCCAAAGTGAACACTGATTGAAGGTGATTTTTTTGTTGTCGACAGTCGCCGAAAGATTTGGGCGAAATTATCCATCATATTATTCCTCTATCATGCAAGGGCTTCGTCAAACAACACTTTGAAAGGATCTCCTTCCCCTTAGTCCCTCTTTTCTTCTTCCATGGGAGGTTTCTTGTTAAGCCCTAATATTGGCTCATTNTCTTGTACTTGAACATTTAAGTGGGGTAAAAGGATGTTTCCCCTTTGAAGAGGCTTATTATCTGAAATTATCTCTTTTTCAAGGCGTTGAGTACTTTTCCTTAGGTTTTTCTATGCTATATTGATGTTTGGTTCTTAACATATAATATCAGAGCTCAAGGTCTTGGGGTTTCGTTGCTACATCTGAGACACCGTGGAATTTTCACTATAACTTTTTTTCTACAATGTTTCAGAAGGAACGGCTTGGAGGATATTTAGAAGATGGATCAAGGTACGTTGGGTTCAAAATTCAGCCCCTGAGGCCTTATACTTTCATAGATACAACATGTACAAGATAGGGTTCTTGAATCATCCTGAAATGAGTCATTGTGGAATTTTCGCTATAAATGTTTTTATGTAATGTTTCAAACCCGGAACTCCGGAGGCCATTTACTTAAATTAGTAATATATCCATGGTAAAAATTTCAGCTTATGGGTCATCTTAAATTTGTAGATACACCCTGTGTAAGATAGGGTATCTAACTAGTCCTATTGACTAGTCTCAAGAAGGTGTTCCCGGTAAAACAATTATAACTTCTTCCTAGAGTATCCAAATTGAGTGGGACTGGTTTCATTGGATCATGGACAGTCTGTAGTATTTTGGGTGTGATTTTCAGAATTTTATATCAATTATTTTGTGCGGAGCATGCTATACAAGTGAGACCTCCTGGAAAGGCCAAAAATCGACAAGTTGTGGGGAATTTACCGTAAATTCCACTTGGCACATCCAATTTTGATCAGACCTGTGGCATTGTAGAGAAGAAATATAAGAGAACTAAATAAAAGAAATTTTCATACCCAAAAGGGCCGAAACATGGGAGATACTACAGAATAAATATTGTCTAGCAGAGCCACCTCAAAATCAAGGTTCAAAAGTGACACTTGGCCAACATGCCACCCAAAAAGGGAACTTCTACACCAACTAAGCCTCCAGAAAATCCTACTTGGACTCTTGATGAAGGTGAAGAAATGCGTAGGGACATAAATGATTTACAAAAGAAGATAGTTACAAAAGATGAACTACAAGAGATGATGGAGGGTTTAAAAGGGGAGAGCATGGAAGTATTGAAAAATTTCATAACAGAGAAGACACCTGAAAGTGAAAATGCATCCCATGAAATTCATGATGTGGACACAAGGAAGGTGAATCAAGAATGGAGAAACTCCAACTTTGGTTTGAAGACCAACCACGTTCCTAAGATTGACATGAGGAAGTTTGATGGCAAGGAC
>JASDQU010104190.1:64088-82939 GCA_032191745.1 Picea mariana | reverse complement strand
CAACCACTAGATACATTTAGAGAAAGGAGTTAAGTTGAGAAAGAGGAAATTTGGACACCCCACCAACCTAAGGAAGGGTTAGGGGGTTGGGTGTGTTACATTTTTGTAGGGACCAAGTTCTCTAACACCTTCAAGATGTCCAATAGAGGTGGGAAATATGTTTGGAGTAGCTCCACATTAAATATAGGGTGCAAGCTAAGGAAAGGTGGATTACTCAATTCAAAAAAATTCTCACCCACAATATTGGTGATGGTGTAAGGACCATATTGGAGTGGTTTGAGCTTCCTATGGGGATCTGTGAGGTGCTCTTTCTATAAGTAAAACCATACCTTATTGCCAACCTAAAACTTGTGTGGAACACAATGTTGATTGTGTTGCTTCTTGTATTTGGCATTGAATTTCAGTAAAATATTAGGACCTTGTTGTTAGATATGTTGTATTTGTTCAATAAATTTGGTTTCTCTATCTACCTTTGTAAAATCATGGAAGGAATCTCCTTGTGTAGATGTAATAAGAATATATATGCCAATTTGGGCCAAAATTTGGAACACTAAGCATACTTGAAAATGATCATAACCAATAGAGCTATAAAAGGATTTGTTGTAGCTATGTTGAACATAAGGAAGGCTCTTGTACCATGTACATGGATGCTTGAAGTTGTACATTCTTAATATGCCATGAATAATCATCATGTTGACTGCCTCTCTTTATCCATCAATTTTGGGGTGGAATATAATCAATTTGGTTAGATTGGTGTCCATCATTGAGCATAGGCTAGACCAAAAAATAGTCAGAAACTTACTATCCCGATATGAAAAAAATGGTCCATGGTAGTTGTAACATTCCAATTATATTTTTGGAATATACTAAATTACAAATTAGCCATTTGATAATCTCTTCCCTATTTCAATGACCAACTTAAAAATATTCCAAATATAAAAATATATGTTTCCATCTCAACTCCCATTTCATATATATATGCAATAGACATCACTAATACAATGGGGTGGTTAGGATTTGAAACCAAATATTAATACCAAAATTTATACAAATCTAATTCAGTATAAGTAAATTCTCCAAAATAAAACAAGGTGTAAGAGAGAAAGGTGCATAGTCTAGACACTCCAATTATCAGGTATGTATAAAATTGCAAAGGTTTCTCATGTAACTCCCATATCAAACTCACACAACAAATTAGCATTGGAGTCAACGGAAAATTTTATATTACGATTTCTTCTCCAAATCGCAACAATTTGGAAATAATTCATGAATAATTGTTATCACATTGATTCTTACTTGGGTATGCCATTGACTAAGTGTTGACATAGCCCAAGTAGTGACGATCAATCATGGGCGTTTTTCAATTATTTTGGATGGTATTAGCTCATGCTTGATGAATAAGGAAAAAACAGAGATGGAATTTCTAACCATGACAACATGCCTATTATGAATTATTCAAAAATCAACTAGCTCCATGCAACTTAATATGCAAGCACAAGAATCCTTCCTCCATTATTAAAACAACAACAACAACAACAACAACAAATTTCTGTATTGAATTTCACAGAAATGATTTCTATTACACTAGGGTATTTATGGAAGTTTACATATGTTATGTCTTATAACAACAAAATACATATCTCTGTAAATCCAATGACATGGTGCTCAAAGTGAAACTATGTAAGATCACATGCAACTTAAAAAAAAAAAAATTAATAAAGTAGAACTGTCTAAAATCCATGTTTTTACAATCAAAATTATCTCTTCTAACTATAAACAATTATGATAAACAAAAGACACAACTTATGGCTCATGTTAAATTAGCATAGTTACCATACGATCTCAAGACAATACTCATATAATGATTTGAGATATGTGATGGGTGAAAGTCTATCACCCTTTGTGCATAATTAACAATATACTAATCCAAACAATCATTTATAGCAAAAGATTATTGGCATAATGCATTACCTTCGAAAAAATATCTAATAGCAACCATGGCCATAGAGAATTAACATGTGGATTATGAGCAGTCATCAATCCATTATTACATACCATTTGCTATGGCTTAGAAATCTTATATACACAAATACAATGTCTTGGTAATAACTTTTGTGTTGGTAATAACTTTTGTGTTGTTAAGATGTAGAAATATTTTCTCGGTTGGAGGAGAGGTTATGGGTTTGAGTTTTGTGTCTCTCGAGTCGTGATTTAGTATTCTATATCATCTACGAAGTAAAAAAATATAGGGTGAGTTTTTCTCACAAAATTTCCCGTAGAAAAATAAATAAATTTATATTACTATTAATTATTATTTACACACCATTTTCATTAATATTGCTAACATAAATATCCATAATGAAAAATTAAAAAAAATTAATACAAACATTTAGAAAACACCATTCATCATTGCTCGAAAAATATAATTTCTGTGGCAAAGATGCGCACCAAATGAGATGTCAATTAATTATTGTGTGCACCCAACGAGAAGAGAGTGTTCGTGAGCTTTCAAAGAGAGTGTTCGTGAGCTTTCACTTATTGTGTGTGCCCACTGAAGAATGTGTACATGCACTTTCAAATATTGTCCAAAATAGATTGGAAGAGGAATCAGCTATGAGTTCGTCCTATCTATTCTTCACTAAGTCTATTTGATGTTGAATAATATTATGTATTCTTAACCAAGTCTATTTGATGTTCTATAATATTACATAGAAGGAAACATCCCCACATAAAGCAAATCTACTTAGACAGAAAACAAATCTACTTAGACTGAAACAATTATACAAGCAAAGCAAATCTGCTCAGATTGAAGCAACTACAAAAGAACATAATGTTTCCCTACTATCAAAATAGCAAAAAAAAATGTTAGAGAATCAATTTTCCAGTGACTTGACATTCCTTTCTCTACAAAATACATGAAGAACAATTTCACGTATTGGCCATAGTTCTCACTGTAATAATGCATGTCCTTTATTGCTAAGATAAATAAATAAAAAACATGAAGAAGGAAATGCTAACTCTAAATACTACTTAACTTGAAAGCATGGTCTATCCACTAAGTCATCCATAAAACAAATAAATAAAAAACATGAACAAGGAAATGTTAACTCTAAATACCACTTCAACCTGAAAGCATGGTCTATCAATTAAGTCACCTATAAACATGAGACTTCAACACATATGATTGGTTACTAATATTTTTATGTAAATTTCATAAGACTGAGAGCCATTTTCACTCCTATATCATCATAAAATCATCATTTGTTATTATTCAATTCCCACATAAAAATATTAGACATGCTAACATAATTATTAAACTTTTGAAATTTCCTCATGTTGAATGAGGATCTTGTTTAATTCTAATCCAATCCATATCATTGTTCGTATTCAGTATCATTTTACTTTTGGATTTTATGATGGTATGGTTTTCTAGGCTTGCATTCAACTCTAATTTTTTCCATTTTCTCCCAAATTTGAACAAATTTTGTTTTCTCAATGTCTCTAGTCTAATTTTTTCCATCTTCTTCCAAATTTGAATAATTTTTGTTTTCTCAATGCTTCTAGTTGGACAAAATAGTAATATAGCAAAACAAAACACACATAAAAATATAACAGAGAGCACAACAATACAGTGAAAACCCAACTTCTATTAATGAATAAAATAGAAGAATATTGTAGAACACAAACTGACTAGAATGGTGGTAGGTTATCTCTAAAGAGAGAGATGTCAACTACGATCATTCACAAAAAATCAAACAATAGGCCAAAGGAATGACCTTTTAACATAAATAAATAATCATAAAGGTCTAAAACCCTAACCCTATAAGGCAAAGTGCCAAAAGGTGTTTTTGGGCCTGAAGTGGTTAGTTTCTATTTGCATACAATCTTCATTTGGTGCACATAGTAGCTTGTTGGGAATATCTAACTAAGGAATACAATGTTGTGTCATGACCTGTGCGTGTATCTAACAAGCCCAGGCCCATGAATTTCCTAGAAAACACTACTTAGTGCCTCAAAATGGCCCTGAAAGTTTAAGACCCATAAAATCCTAAAAAATCAAACAAAACTACCAATATGGAGAACCATATTGAGTCAGTGGAAGAGATGGGTGGCCATTGATATCCATGTAGATCAACAATTCTAATTCTAACATGGAAAGAACAATGTACAAGCTTGGACATTGAGCCAAGAATCAATTATAATTGGCAACACATGTTTCACTAGGTATGAGTTAGTTAAATACTAAGCATATTCATTTATAATGAATAATTATTT
This sequence comes from Picea mariana, assembly GCA_032191745.1. NCBI lineage: Eukaryota > Viridiplantae > Streptophyta > Pinopsida > Pinales > Pinaceae > Picea > Picea mariana. The sequence continues at coordinate 78,664 of JASDQU010104190.1, read as the reverse complement.
ATGAAATCATGTACATTTTCAAAATTTATTCTATTCATGATTTATTTATTCATAAATTTCAATTGTTCCACCATATAATTTTGGTTGAATGTCTATAACACACTCATTCAAATTTTCTTCGCATCCTTAGCTTCCAAATCAAGATTCAACTCCTAATGTTTTAAAATTACAAAGTAATATTAAGAAAGTAATGAAATGATATAAACATAAATGTAAACTTCTAATAAATATGTATAGCTTACTAGGAGAAAGTTTGGTTACATTGTATAGAACTCATAAACACTATGGATAATATCCCCTCATTGTGGATAGTATCCCCTAATTCAATTTTGATTTCACTTATTACTTCATGTATAGATTTTTGTGGCATGTGCACTGATAAAAAAAAATTATTGCCAATTGGAGGAACATTATTATTGCATACCAAATTGCATATGTCCACTAGATCATGACACTCAAATGAACTCACTTTCACTACCCTTCCATCTGTCATCAGGATCCCATTTCATGAAGCTTGTTTCACTCTTTCATTAAGTTCTCCTCATTTTTTTAACAAGAATTAGAAAATTATATTACCAAAATGGTCATATTAGAACTAAACAACTCTATAAATACATATATAAATTCAATCAGTTTCAAACTATCCATATCTATCCAAAGGATTATACAAAGCTTACTAATGCCCTTGAAATTTTTTTCCAATTATGTATGCTACTATAAATACTATAAAAACACCTAAGATGCTAATTATTTTAAAAAGCATAGCCTAACAAAAGGTGTGATGACTTGTTGCTTCATCAAATCCAATGATGTTGCACATAAGTTCATATTCTATAATATCCATGGCTTCTAACATCTAATTTATTGTGTTCTCATCCCCATTGTCTCCTTTTTTTGAGAGCCTATGATTGGAAGCCATTGAAAGAGAAACTGTGTGCATAGTTTTTGCTAGGTTGTTAAATAGATTATGCTCTATTTATATAGTGGATAATTATTGTTTGACCTGCAAGAGGGTGCTCATGATTTCTTCTATTTGTACCATACATTATTTCTCAAATTCATTGAATTTGGTGATAAGAGAGAGGATGGAAGCTCTATCTTCCTATACTATATCCTCATGGGACTGTAGAACTCTCCTTAGTTCTAATAAATTGTGAGGTTCCATAGAGATTAATAAGACTGGAGACAATGAATAAATGAGAAGGTTGACCTACAATCTATGCACACAAAAATAAATAACAAAGTTTCCCAAGCTTCAAATAGGGAACACTTGACCAACTGGCAGTTGAGCCTTTAAAATTGTGAAGAAATAGAGCATTCCAAAAATTTTCTTAGAATGCGAAACTCTACCTGAAATTAGTTTCCTAAACAAAGGGAGAAGAGTCTCAAGGAAGTAATGAGACAAAAATTGTACAAAATTGAAATGAGAGAGTGGTATTAGAATCAAGAATGAAATAATTACAATAGAAACTAAGAGTCTAGAACCAAGATTCCAGAACTAGTAACAAAGTCCCATGATTTTGAAAACAAAAAATTCAAGGTATATCTTAAAATCATTAGAACAATAGAGAATTGAACTACCAATAGTTATAGACCTATTCCTATAGGAAATCAACTGTAAATAAACCAGTGAGAAAATAAATAGATCCAAGGCCAACTTGTAGAGGAATGAACATGAGATCCCAATATCCTCCTGCTTATGTGGCATTCATATGACTCTACTTCCAGACCTCTTAGCATATGATTCAACCTTAAAAGTAATATATGACTTTACCTACTTCACTCTATATCCATATGTGAAACCATCAATTCTCTCCCAACCCATATCATATCCTTATCTTCTTTTCTCCACTTTTTCATTTTCTTAGAAAGTGATGTTGGATTAACTCCCTTCAGTATGCCATAAGAGTCAATCCACTTCAAACATTACAAAGCCTTATGACTCATGCTTGATTCAATAAATACCGAAACTTTGTTCTTAAGAGTAAAATTATTGTAGATCTCTTGTACAATAATAGATCAAATTCTATCAAGCACTCTATCTAGGTGTTCAACAATATCCTCAATTTTATACTCTTCATTAGAGTGTTTGCCCATGAAATACCCAATTCTAGCAATAATTTCACTTTCATCTACATAATGAAATGACTTCCCAAATAACCATCTACCAATTTCCTTAATTTTTTTCTTCCCCTCATTTAGTTTACGGTTATACCATCCCGATCATTACTTAAGATACAATAAGGATGCCATTAAGATTTTTTTTAGTGACCTTCTAATAGCACATGTAGTTTGATTTTCCAAACACCCTTTAGGAATTTCTACTTAACCTAGTACATCCAGATAATTTTTCTTTTCTATAGGTGTATTTGTATCCATTTTTCATGAAACACATTTCTTTCAACTATTTTTTGACTTCTAATTGCATCCAAGTTCTCAAGAGATGCATTTTCCAATTTCTACCCATTGGGTAGGACTACACTTCCATTCCCTTCAATAATAACTATATTCAAAGTTTGCCTTGTTGAGAAACACGACCTTCTATAGTTTGATCAAAGTGATTTGTAATACAAACCTTATCAATCATTGATCTCTGAGGGAAAATTGAGGGCTCATTTTGCAAAGAAAAGTTGATTCTACGGTATATAGTTTTATTTTGTACATTACCATTCCCTTCAACTGAAATTTTAAACAAACACTACCTAGTTTGTTGAGAAACATAACCTTCTATACTTTGATAAGAGTGATCTGTAATGGAGAAAACATCAACATTTGATCTTTGAAGGAAATTTTGGATTGCATTATGTGAAACAAAGTTAATTATATGGTAAAGAGTTATATCTTGTACATTACCATTCCCTTGAATTGTAATTTTAGAAAAAGGATGTCTAGGTTGTTGAGAAACACACCTTTTTCTAGTTTGATAAGAGTGATTTGTAATGGAAAAAACATCAATGACTGATCTTTGAGGGAAATTTGGGACCACATTCTACAAAACAAAGTTAATTATATGGTAAAGAGTTATATCTTGTTCATTAGCACTCCCTTCAAGTGTAATTAGAGACAAAGGTTGCCTGTGTTGTTGAACAACATTATTGTTTCTCAAATTTTTCTTACATAAAAGACATTGAGTCTCAACAACTGTTGCATGATTTCTTGATGTTTGAGGAAAACTTATAGTCTCATTCTATGGTATGGAGTTATGGTTTGTAAATCCTTGACCTTGTCCACGGGCAACACAGATAACAACTTTTTTATCTCCAACCAGAGTGAATTGAAGGACAATGTTATGTGCTTCCAAAGTTTGAATATTAAATAATTCTTCAACCCTACTTCAACCTCTTTTTTGGGGAATATTTGTTCATATGGCCAGTTTAAATGATCCATTGATGAGATACTCTAAGAAATCAACAAAATAATCAACATTGGCATTAGAAGAGAGATTAGATTTCTCTAAATAAAAAATATAAGCGATTTATCATAACTTTGTGTATAAAACTTAGGAAATGCATGACTGAAGGGTTTTGATGTAAGTCTACCATGTCAAATACCATTAATCATCCTTATATGTGCTTAGGTCACTCAAGCAATGTTCATAATGTTATGTTAAGCACTAACTCAGAAAAATTCCAATGAAATTTAATTACATGATACAGTACACAAGTGCCCAAATATGTAATTATATGTAACCACATACACTTGATGACATGTATGATCCTTGGTTCCCTCTTTAAACATTAATACCAAACCAACAAGTCAAAATACCCAAAGCTCATCAAAAACCAATTTTTCCTTTATTTTGAAAACATGGTACAAGTAGAAATAATTTTCAATAAAAAAAATGAACACCATAGAATGCATACAAGTCCTATGATAAAAATGAATATTTTTTCTTGGAGCTTACTTGCCTATTTTTTAGGTCTTCCAAAATGCCTCATTAATTATTTTCCTAACTTTTTCACAAATTTGACAAAATGCACACCAATGAAAAATTATACATGCTAAAGGAAATTTAAAGGAAAAAGTTTGAAAGAAAAAATTTAAAATGTGAAAATTTAGGAAGTTGTGTAATGTAAAAGCAAAATATATAATTTGAATCACTCAAATTAGCCAAGGAAAAAATTTGAAAGAAAAAATTAAAAATATGGAAATTTAGGAAGTTGTGTAATGAAAAAGCACAATCTATAATTTGAATCACTCAAATTGGCCAAGAGTTGAAGCTTGGGCATGCATTTTATTGCAGCAAGACAATTTTGGCTAGCTTCACTAAAATGCATGCCCAACCTTCATTACAAGACCAAATTGAATGATTCAACTTGGAAAGTGTGTTTACTCATTAAAAACCTTATTACAATTCCATATTTTAAATTTGACACATAAAAATTATGATGTACACAAATACTCCAAATTTGAGTTTTTTCATAGAGTAAAAGTTAGGGTTGAGTGCCTTAAAGAAGTACACATAAGGAACTATAGTTAATAGTAAATGGAATAATAAACATTCCAACCTAGAGCTACCAAAATTTTCTACAACATATCATACTCGATTATCTAAAATAAAGCTTCTACAGTGAAATTCAAGTACGCCAAAATAACAATTGATACTATTTGTCAATTTTCATAGTCAGTACAAAAATGCACTCGATAGCTAAACCAAGTACATTGCAGGTATGAAATTTTGATTGAGACACAATTACACAATTATGAACCTATGTACCCTTGCATCAGGTCTACCAAAATTCCTACATACCTATTTTTCCCACTTATACACAACTTTGACACAATGCTTGCAGAATCAAAATTTTTCATATTGAAGGAAATCTAAAGCAGAAAAATTTAAGGATTAAATTAAAAATATCAAAACATAAAAGTGGATAATTATTAAATACACATTGTCCATTTTGAATCACTCAAATTGGTCAAGAAATGAAGCATGGGAGTGCATTTTAGTAAAGGTGGACAATTTTGGCTAGTTTCATTGAAATGCACATTCAACCTTCATTACAAGGACAGATTGAATGATTCAACTTTGAGAGTGTGTGTTTATTTATTATAAACCTCATTACAGTTCCTTATTTTTAATTTGACACACAAAAAAATTATGATGTGTAAAATAACTCAATTTTTTTTTTCATAAGGTAAAAGTTAGAATTGAGTGCCTCAAAGAAATGCACACTAGGACCTATAGTTAATGGTAAATAGAATCATAAGCATTCCAACCTAGAGCTATCAAAATTTTATAGAACATCTTCCACATATGGGGTGTTGGGTATGCAAACCCCGGGAACCCAATCCCCAAGGATGATATAAATGTCATTGAATTGAATCAACATATAAGGCGGGGGCCCGAGAAAAATGAGGGTATTCCAACCAAAAATCTGAGTCCACATTTACTGCATAGCATTAGACTTGAAATGACAAGGATGCTCGGTAGGTGGTCTCCCATGGATCCAGCGTTAACATGCACGATAATAGGGCTAGTCATGATCCAGGTGGATATTGGTGGCCACCCACCTATTCCAACTGGCTCCTCTTGACAATTTTTAGTTCAACACGTTCTTCTGTACTTTTTGTAACTGTGAATTATACACTTCTGAGGATTTCTAAATCCATACACATCTTCCAAGTGGATATTGGTGGGCTCCCACCTAATCCAACTAGCTTATTTTGGAAGTTTTCATGTCAACACATCTTTATGTATTTCTAGGGCTGTTTTGGGGCTCTAAACTGTGTTTTTTTTTGTCTTTTCATAGTCAACCTATAGATGAAGTCAAATTTTGGTGGAATAATGTGTAGTTATCAAAAATACCTTTCCAGCGGCCTATCATATGCCTAAACCGAAGGTCGTATGAAAAATTTACGACCCTGGGAATTTGAGGTACCCACTTACCCAATGGGGCCCACACAACTTTTGCCATTTCACCTCCTAGGGTTAAGTTTTTGGATGTCCAGGGTTTTGTCATTCATGAGTAATGTTAAAAAGGCATATGGAGCCTCATTGTAATCATTCTTCTCAAATGGATGCGCGTAGAAACCACATCTCTTCTCATAGATAGATACCACCATTCGAGCAAGTTGTTTTCAGATCTGTAGTTTTACAGTTTCAGCCTATTTCATTTATTCAATAGAATTTATTGTTCATTGGAAATCTAGTGTTGCTCTACATATCAATGTGTTATTGTATTCAATCTTTTATTCATTCTTTTCCGCTCATAAATCTAGATCAATGGTATTAGAGCGATCTGCTCTTCATTCATTTTTCTCCGTGCATGTCCTCGACAAGATGTGGGTAGAAGAAGTTGGGACTCGAACCAGTCGAGCCTTTGCAATATCGGTTGCGCCAAGCCTGGAAAAAACCCATGGGGGAAGAAAAGAAAGATAATGGAGAAGGAGATCCTTTTAAAATGTTGCTCGAGGAATCCCTTGCGTGACAAAGGAACAAAATGATGGACAACTTTGCACAGATCCTTCGATGACTTCCCACAGGAGAAGAATATTCATCAAGCGACCATGCAACCATCTTCAAGGTACAGGTAAATTTTGATATTCCATTGTTTGAAGGACTGATAGATGCAGATGTTGTAGATAAATGGTTGAATCTGCTCGAAGGGTATTTTTTAGTCCATAATTTTTTCGATAGGAAAAATATTATTTCACTCCTCAAGGTCATCCCCCATGTTAAGGATTGGTGGGATACTTACTATGAGCAAAGGGCCATAGAGGAATATGAAATGTTTGCGGTCTCTCCCACATGGGATTCCTTCAAGGATTCCATTAAAGAAAAATACTACCTTGTTGGAAGCTATGAGGACCAATACACAAGATGGACCACCCTAGATCAGGAAAGGGACAAAACAGTACCAGATTTGACCCATATTTTCCATACCTTGTGCACCAAATTGGGTATCAAAGACTTTGAGCGACATATGGTGCTCAAATACCATAGTTGTTTTCATAGATACATTCAAACAGAAATGGAGTTTCTGGACATCTTATCATTGGGTACGAATTATAGATATGTTGTCAAGTTCGAGCATAAATTTAAGCAGAAGAGGTGAGATTTTGGATCTGCAAACTCCTCACAGCCGAAGCAGGGAAAAGGTGGCCCCAACATACACAACAAGGGACAAAGCAAAGATGGCCACTCTCAGGAAAACAAATCCAAGCTGCAACACAAGAAGGGTAATGAGAAGTCGAAGAAGGACACGAGAAAATGATGTGAATAACATAAAATATCTTGGAAAAACATCGAAGAATGCCACTCCACGCAGTCACTCATGGCCGAGCTGAAAGCTTCCGAGTCAGAAGCTAATTCTGACTCTGAATCAAATCTAGAAGGAGGAAAGCGGATTATCGATGTTGAACCCAATGCCACTGTCACTACCACCAAAGTCCAACCAAGCAACCCAGAAGAACCATAGGATGGGGAACACCTATTTCACTCACACATGTGGGTAAAGGGGGCTCTGATTCATTTCATTGTCAATAGAAGCAGTAAGAAGAACCTGATCTCAGTAGAGGTATTCAAGTGGCTAGACCTGACGATGACACTGCACCCACAAGACCTACACCATCGGCTGGCTTCGCCAAGGAAGAGATCTTTGTGTCATCCAACATTGTCGTTTGCTCTATGACATCAAGCCTTTTAAAGATGAGATATTGTGTTATATTTCTCCCCTTGAAGTTTGTGATGTTCTTTTAGGACAACCATATTTGTGGAATAGACATGTTGTGTATGAGTCTATACCCCACAATGTTATTATTACTTTGGGTAGACAATTTTACAAGATACCAGAGGTAGCGGCACCTACCGCTATTTCTTTAATCTCTGTTAAGTAATGTAATAAGGTCATTTCACAGACCAGGAAGTTTGTCTTCTTTGTGATCCAAGCTCACAATAATCATAAGGTCTCGGCCACATACATGGCCTCTACATAAAGACTCTCTTTCCAACAGAAGAAAGTGGACGGGACCATGGAAGAGTACAAAGACATATTCTGCCCCCCCATCGGGGTGACGACACACTGCTAAGTCAAGCATCCAATTGATATAACCCCCAGAGAACCTTTTCCTAATGGACTAGTCTATCATCACTCACTGATGGAAAATGATGAAATCAAGCATCAGATCCAAGAGTTGCTTCAAAAGGGGCACATCAGACCCAACTCCTCCCCTTGCGAAAGCCTAATTGTACTAGTGCAGAACAAAGATGGGAATTGGCGGCTTTGTATTGATTACAGAACATTAAACAAAATCACAGTCAGGAACCGGTACCCAATTCCCAGAATTGATGACCTTCTTGACCAACTCAAGGGGGCAAAGTTCTTCAACAAGATTGACCTAAAGTCTGGCTACCACCAGGTTCCCATCAAACCAACTGATGTATGGAAGACAACTTTCAAATCTAAATAAGGTCTCTTCGAATGGTTGGTCACACCCTTTGTCTTAACAAATGCACCAACCACTTTCATGAGGTTGATGGATGATGTATTGAGACCCTTGAAAAACTCTTTTGTGGTGGTATATTTGGATGCCATCCTCATCTTCAACAGAACTTGGGAGGAGCACATGCAACATATTCAACAAGTTTTGAGCACTCTGCGGCAACACAAGCTATATGCCAACTTGGAAAAATTCTCCTTTGGCATGAACAGGGTCCAATACTTGGGCTACATTTTTTATGAGCATGAGGTACATGTTGATCCAGTGAAGATCCAAGTCATCCATGACTGATCAGCCTCGACCACACTAACCGAGCTTCATAGCTTCTTGGGACTGGCCAACTTATACCGATGGTTTGTGTTGGGATTCTCCCATATTGCATGGGCCTTTATCCAAGTGACCAAGGGAGGTGGCATGGAAAATTTCGCATGGGGAAAGGAATAACAATGAGAATTTGATGATTTGAAGCATCGCTTGTGCTCAACTGTAGTACTCTCCTTACCCGATCTGCAACAACCATTTGAGATTGAGACTGATGCATCTGACTATGTTGTAGGTGCAGTTCTCACTCAACATGGTCACTAGGTAGCATACCATAGTGAGACAATCTCAGATACTGTCTGAAAATACCCCATATATGACAAGGAAATGTATTCCATTGTACAATCCTATCGTCAATGAAAACATTACATTCTAGGAAAGGAGACAATCATCCACACTGATCACAAGCCTTTGCATTTCATATAAACATAGGGGAAGTTGCAGAATGACCACCATCAGAAGTGGTCCACCTACTTGCAAAAGTTCCATCTCAACATCAAGTATAAGACATGGAGCACAAATCATGTCCTTGACTGCCTCATTTGACCTCCCATGGCTGCAATCACCACCGTGCTCCATTCCTGTGGACATGAGGCAACTGAGTGGCCCCAACTTTATCAACAAGATCTAGACTTCACCACCACCTATCAGCTCTTAGGTACAAGCGCGAATGTCACTGATTTTCATATTCAAGGTGAACTATTATGCCATATAGGCCATCTATGTGTTATTGCAAGTGAGAATGCAAAGATGATTTGGGAGGATCACTACAGTCGGATGGCAGGACATTTTAGCGTGGAGAAAAATGTGGCCATTCTACATAAACATTTTTATTGGCGAAAACTTTGAAAGGACATCGACAAGTATATCAGATCTTGCACTGCTTGTGCCATTGCCAAGCTAACCATCAAGAAGAAAGTCTTATACACCACTCTTCCTTCTCCTGAGAGGCCTTGGGAATCCATCTCGATGGATTACATTTTTGGCCTTCCATCCACCAAGAAAGGCAATGATTGTGTATTTGTGGTAGTTGATTGGTTTTCAAAGATGTCCATCATCACAGCCTATAAGAAGAGCATCATGGCACTAAATACTGCCAAGCTCTTCTTCGAATGAATGTGGGTCCATTTTGGGATACCACGAACCATCATCTCTAATTGGGACAATAGGTTCCTCAACAATTTTTGGTCGATTCTCTGATCATTGTTGGAAACCAAGCTCACTAAATCCACTGCTTTCCACCCCCAAACCGACGGGAAAACATAGGTCACCAATCAGATGATTGTGCACATCTTGCGCATGTAAAAATCTAAGCATCCACGTACATGGGATGAGAGTATTCCTTATGTTCAACATAGCTACAAAATATCTCTCCATAGCTCCATCGACCATATCCCATTTCAAGTGGGGCTGGGATTCAAACCCTTGGGTCCCATTGATGTTATACTACCTCTTGCAACCACACAGGAATAATATTCCCATGTTCAGTTTGAGGCTAACAAAGCCACCAGATTCATTGAGTGGATTTAGCACATCCACCAACAGGTCCATGAGATTTTGCAGAAAGCCAATGATAAGTACAAGCAACACCATGATCAACACATGGTACCACACCAATTTTAGGTGGGAGACAAGGTCTAGTTACATTTGCAGAAAGAGCGCCTTATAGGGTCCCATCAGAAGCTCCTCCCACTGTGCTATGGGCCTTACACTATCACCAAGGCTATGGGTAACAATGATTTTGAGCTCAACACTCCACCCTTCCTTGGATTGCACCTAGTATTCAATGTGAACCTCCTTCGTCCATATTTTCCACCACTATTCGACACCTCAGAGATTGTAAAATAGATGAGACCAACAGAGCTCAACCCTGACTGCATGGAACATGCATCTAATGATCAGATAATGGAAACATAGGTCAAGCCTCAAGGAAACTCTCTAGTAGAGGATACAACTTTATCAGGTTGTCAAGGTAGAGCAACTCCTACACCAAGGCAAGTGGCTCACCTGAGTCCAAATTAAGTAGAAGTTTCATCACCTGATGGGGGAACTCAACACAATGGAGACCATTGATTCCTAAGGGGGGAGGACTGATCCAGGTGGATATTGGTGGCCACCCACCTATTCCAATTGGATCCTCTTGACATTTTTTAGTTCAACACATTCTTCTGTACTTTTGGGGTTGTTTGAAGCCCTACACATCTTCCAGGTGGAGACTGGTGGTTTCCCACCTAATCCAACCGGCTTATTTCAATAGTTTTCATGTCATCACATCTTTCTATACTTCCAGGGCCATTTTGGGGCCCTAAATAATGTTTTTTTTGGATTGCCACAGTCAAACTGTAGACGAAGTCAAATTTTGACAACATAATGTGTAGTTATCAAAAAGATCTTTCCAATGGGATATCACGCACCTAAAACAGAGGTCATATGAAAAATTTACGACCCCAGGAAGTTGAAGTACCAACTTACCTAGTGGGGCCCACATAACTTTTGGAATTTCACCTCCTAGGGTTAGGATTTTGGATGTCTCTGGTTTTGGCATTCATGAGTAATGTTAAAAAGGCCTTTGGAGCCTCATTGTAATCATTCTTCTCAGACGAATGTGCGTAGAAGCCACATCTTTTCTTAGAGATAGCTACCACCATTCGAGCAAGTTGTTTTCAGTTCTGTAGTTTTACAGTTTTAACCTATTTCATTTATGCAATAGAAGTTATTGTTCACTGGATATTTGTTGTTGATCTCTATATCTCTGTGTTTTGTATTCAATTTTTTATTCATTTGTTCCATTCATAAATCCAAATCAAGTCAGTATAGCCACCTAGACACAGAGTTAAAAAATCATAACTCCTCGTACTTAGGTCGCGTCTCATCCTTCTCCAGAGAGGTTTAGTCTTAAGATCGATGAATAATCCCCAGTAGAGAATGGAAACTCCAAAGAGTAGAGGTTCAACAAAATTCCAGTGTAGTCAGGCTCTTCCTGCAACTGATAACATCTCCTTGGTGAGGAATCAAAGGCCTTCTTGCGATGATTGGAGGCCGACTCATTCTCTTTCTTAGTTTTACCATCCTTCTCTCTATGCCATTGTCCCATCCTTAATGGCTCCTCGCCATGGGTATCGTCGCTGCTCAAGAGCCCACACAACTTCCTCCTCCTTCCAAGTCAACGAAGAGTGTCCAGTTTCAAGAGTGCAGTAGGAAGCCTATAATGCTGCAACACATTTCCAAGATAACACTCCTCAGTGCTTCCAAAGGAAACTGAATGAGGTCGAAGTCGAGGTTAGTGTGGAGTGAGACATGATGACAAACATGAAGGTTGCAGAAGAAACAATTTGATTAGTTCCATACATGGGAACTACCTAAACTCGAGAGACCATGCACTAGAAAACCATAGAACTTTATTGACATATAAAAATTTTCATGGGATAGATGCTCTAGACTAGGGAAGACACCAAGAAAACCATCTAGCTGCAGCTCGACAACCTCCACTTGTTGATCAGGGAAATTCTCTCTCGCATTCCATCCACCACCAATACTACGATGACCTTTGTCCTTGTTCGCAATGCTCAATATGATATTGGCAACTACCTGGAAAACAACCCCAAGGGAAATCCAACGAAGCCTCCCGCTCACTGATAGGCAGGTTCCTCTCAGTAATTTTGAATGCAATACAGTAGAAGAAAAATCTCTGAAGTTCTATACTGCAATTATCATAAAATTTATTATGTTTGTCTAGATTTCAAGAATTTTTGGAAAAACTCCAAGCAGACTATATGAACAAATGACTTACTCCTTTGTTGTTGGTCTAGTTTCCCAAGTGGCAAGCCAACAATAGGGATTTTTTGTATTTATGATATCATGATAAATAAATAGAATTTTTCATGTGAACATAAAAAAAGAAAAAATCTAGAACATCTCATATTGTTGTTTAAAATAAATCTTCTATAGTGAAATCTAAGTCTGCCAAAATAATAATTGAAACTATTTGCCAATTTTCATAATCAATGCAAAAATGGAGTCTAGGGCCAAACCAAGTACACCCCATGTATGAAAATTTGACTTAGCCATAATTACACAATAGTTAGCCTATGTATATTTACAACATGTCTTCCAAAATGACTACATATCTATTTTTCCCACTTATGCATAACTTTGTCAAAATGCACACTGAACAAAATGTAAGGCAAAAACTTTTAAGGTTTAAATTAAAAATATTAAAATGTATAAATGTAAAGAATTAGAAAATATATATATTCCAATTTTAATCACTCAAATTGGCCATGAAATGAAGCATGGGCATGCATTTTAGTAAAGCAAGGCAATTTTGGCTCTCTTCACTAAAGTGCATGCCCAACCTTTGTTACAAGGTCAAGTTGAATCATTGAATTTCAAGAGAGTGTGTTTATTCATTAAAAACCTTACTACAATTCAATATTTTTAATTTGAGACTTAAAAAATTATGTTGTGCAAAAATACTCCAAATTTGATATTTTTTCATAGGGTAAAAATTATTTATGGGTGACCCAAAGAAATGTGCACCAATATCTGTAGTTAATGGTAAATGGAATAAAACATTATCTCAACTTGGAGCTACAAATTTTTTTCCAACATCTCATGCTTAGTTATCTAAAATAAATCTTCTACATTGAAATCTAAGTCGGACAAAATAGCAATTGATACTATTTGCCAATTTTCATAGCCATTGAAAACTTGGAGAGAATGTGTTTACTCATTTCAAACCTTACTACAATTTAATATTTTTAATTTGACATACAAAAAATTATGCTATACAAAATACTTCAAATTTGATTCTTTTCATAAGGTAAAATTCAAGGTTGAGTGTCTCAAAGAAATTCACACCAAGACCTATAGTTAATGGTGAATGGAATCATAAACATTCCAACCTAGAGTTATGAACATATTTTACAATATCTCATACTCAATTATCTAACATATAATAAATATTCCATAGTGAAATCCAAGTCTGCTAAAATAACGAATAATACTATTTGTCAATTTTCATAATCAGTACAAAAATGCACTGCAAGGCCAAATCAAGTACACCTATGTATGAAATTTGGAATAAAACATAATTACCAATAATCAACCTATGTACCTTTGCATCAGGTCTGAAAAATATCTACATACCTATTTTTCCCATTTATACACAACTTTGATCAAATGCACACCAAAGAAAAAAATTGAAGGAAATCTGAAGCATAAACTTTTAAGGATCAAATTAAAAATATTAAATTGTATAAATGTGGAGAATTGAATAATGCGCTCTCCAATTTGAATCACTCAAATTGGCCAAGAAATGAAGCTTGGTTGTGCATTGTGAGGCAAGACAATTTTGACTAGTGATCTATAAATTATCGTGGATATTCCATTGGATTGTTGATCACAACGGATCTAATAAAATACATAGATCTTTACTATGAAGGTTAATTTCCTTTATATCTAAAATTCTTTAATTGTTGGTTTTCTGCTTAAAATGTGTGAAATAGATGAAATTGTTGGAAGATTGGTTGTTGTCATTGATGTCAACCCTAGTCATGGGTTTTGGATCGCAAGATTGATGAAGGTATTTGGACATGAAGGACAATGCACATGCATATACAACACCCATGGATGGATAGTATACATCATGTTGTTTCCAGTGGTATGTGGCACGTCATGTGGATCCTCATGGTTGACGAGAAATGAATTTTTGAAGTTGACAAAGTGAATTGAAGAAGGAAGTACATGTAGGACCTGAAGATAATTAAAAAAAAGAATTACAAAATAAGAAAGTGTCAGGTCGGCCCTAATTT
>JASDQU010104190.1:33185-44164 GCA_032191745.1 Picea mariana | reverse complement strand
CTGCTCCTTTCATCTGATCGAAGAGGTCATCTATTCGCGGCATTGGGTACCTATTTTTCACTGTAGCACGATTCAAGTCCCTGTAATCTATACACAGTCGTAAGGATCCATCCTTCTTCTTTACAAAAATTACTGGTGCACCCCAAGGTGAGACACTGGGCCTTATTAGCCCTAATTCCAGTAACTCCTTCAACTACATTTGCAACTCACAAATTTCTGGCACTGTCATCCGATACAGAGTCTTGGAAATTGGTTCTGCACCAGGTTTTAGCTCAATAGTAAAATCAAGCTCTCTCTCAGAAGGTAACCCTAGTAACTCGTTTGTAAAAACATCCTTAAATTCTGATAATATCGGGTACTGATCCAATGAGGGTCCCTTCCTTTCATTCACTACATCAACTACATAAATTCGGCACCCTTGCCTCAAGCATCGCTTAACCTTCATAGTTGAGATAAAGCGTAATGACACTTTTCTTTATACACCCTGTATCTCCATTGGCCTTCCTTCGTCGTCTAAACAGAGCACCCTTTTTGCGAAACAATCTACCAAAGCTCGATGAGCTTCTAACCAATCCATTCCAATGATTAGGTCGTACGCCCCGAGAGCAGTGACGTACACCTTTAACCTGGTAGTACACACTCCCAGGTCTACTATACAATTATCAATGCTAGGTCCTACCGCTTGTTTTTCCCCCGAAGCCATCTCGACTTGTTTAAAGTCATCGTGCTCATAGGCTACCAACCCACTCTTTTCTAATGCAAGTGGTGAAATGAAACTATCTGTCGCACCAGAATCAAATAAAATCTTAACATTGATATGATTTAGCGTACCTGATGACTCCACCACCGTGGATTGATGTTCGGCCTGGCAATTATTAACCGCTGCGTAAATATGGTGGCTGCTACTTGCTCTTCCCATCAGGGCCTTCCCTTCTCTATGCGTGAATCCTGATTGTAACTCTGGGAAGTCACGCTGATAATGGGGTCCTCCGCACCCGCAACAGGTAACACGAGATTGAGTCTGTGCATTGTTATGTGACTGTCTCTGAAATGAGTTCCTTCCCATAGAACCTCTGCCCCGACTAATTGTTCCCTGAGATGGCCGTGGACCTATCTGCGTCGTTGGTGATGAACGAGATGCTGCACTCACTGACATTGAAATCCCTACGGTTATTGTCCTTGGTACGACTCTGTTACCGTATGGAGGTGGCCTTGAGCCCCCTCCCCTAGGTAATTTCCTAGGGGCCTTCCCCATGAATCTAGGACGATGTGGAAAGGTCAGTCTCGTACCTCCGGTTAATTTCATGTGTTCCTCCGCATAACGCGCATTTTCCATAGCTTCCGCTACTGAAGACGGTTTCCACATCCGCACCATAGCTCTTATCTTAGGGTTCAATCCATAGACGAAGCACTCTTCCTGTCGTTGGTCATTATCCATATACGAAACATATTTGACCAATTCCATAAATCTAATCTCATATTCTTCTACAGTTTTGTTTCCCTGTACTAAGGCATGAAACGCCCCTACCTGTTGTTCCTCATAGTAAACTGGTAGATATTTCCTTCGGAACCTCTCCTCGAAAAGTTCCCAAGATATTGTGTTTGGGGTAAGATGCAGTTGTCTTTCTAGGTTGCCCCACCAGTTCAAGGTGCTGTCTCTTAACTGAAAAATTGCGATCTTCGCCTTTGAGTTGGATGCATAGTCCCTTAAGGAAAAACACCTTGTCATGCCTTCCAACCATGCTTCTGCGTGTTCACTGGCGCGACCCCTGACAAACTCCGGAAGTTTGATCTTCTGCTATTCTCGAGTGATGTCTTTGGGTGGAGGTCCTCCCCCTGAATCCCTTGACGCTTCTGGATTACCCGTTCCAGATGGTGGGGGTTCCACTTCGGTCCTGCTGGTTGTTGCCCCTTTAAAGTCTCATTTATGGCCTCCAACGAGCGCAGTATGAGAGCTAGTTCGGGCGATGGTGGTGGTGGCGCTGGTGGTGCCTGCGACGATGCTCCCCTGCCTTGATTCCCTCGAGTCCTGACCATCTTGTATGATTTAACCTGCATCAACCAAAGTTGTCAGGGTGAGTTCAAGGATGTTTCAAATTGGTGCTACTCAAACTAGAAATAGGGTTAGGCATAAGTTTTTCTTTACTTGTTTGTAAACAGACGTTACTCTCTTTAGGGGATTGGCTGGGTTAGGATTAAGCGTCTAAGTTTGATTTCTTAACCTAAGAAAACTGTTGACTCCCTTGCCCGGTAGCTACGCTAGCCTTGCACCATACTCGCCAATTCCTCTAGCTTACTTTTCTAGTGTATGTCGCCTCCCTCCCGCTTATCCTAGTCTAAGTCCTTTAAACTTTTAGCTTACAACTAATTATCCTTCGATGCTTGACTCGTGAGTTTTCCTTGGCGCGTTGTACATATGCATTGAATTATGTGTCTCGATGGTTGCAGGTGCGAGTCTTGAGGATTGTAGAGTGGTTTTCGGCATTGGAACTTAGTGCTTGTGTGCTGTGGTTATGTATTGCTTCCTGACTTGTGGTCGTATGATGTAGTGAGCCTGAGGCGATGCATTGAAGCTTAGTGTTTGACGTTGACTGGTGGAAGGGAATGGAGGGACTTGGCGCTTGGCTTGTTTGAATCGCTGTGTTTTTTTTTTGTTCTACAGTGTGCGCCCTTTGAGCCCGCTTGTGAGATCATCCTCCCTGTGTCTTGATTCCTGGCGATTGGGCGCTCGGTCTTGGTTAACTCGTGTTGTATTGTAGGTTCTTAGATCAGTGTTTTAGTTTAAAACTAATTAATCACTTTAACTAGTTTTAAACTAAAACAAAACATAATATAATTTGAAATATTTAAAATTTAAACTATTAACTAAATCATAGATTTAAAAACATAAATTTAAACCTAAACATAATTTAACATTAACGTTAATCACTCATTTAATTAATTAATCATAATTACTTTTAATTAATTACTATACTTAGCTTTAATTTGCAACATATATTTAAATATATATATATATATATATGTATGTATATTATTATTTTTTTTGTTTTATTAATAAATAGTTAAAAGAAATTAACAATTTAAACGATTGAAATTTAAATTTAGTAATAATTTAAAAAGTTAATTTAAATAAATAAATAAAATATAAAATAAAATAATCTAAATAAAATAAAATAAAATAAATAAAAAAAATATAAAAAAAATCAAATCGGGCACGCATGAAGCCCACGTGCCCGCTTCCTCTAGTGCCCTCCTATCTAAACCCTAACCCTAATTTCCTTATCCTTATCTCTTCGAACTCTACCCTCTCTTCCATTTTTTTTTGAAGCGTTCAGGGTGAAGGATGAGACCGGCCATGGCCATCTCTCTGCTCCTCCTCCTCGTTTGTCACGTGATGGCTTCTAGCGTTGGTCACTGGCTTGTATTTTTTTTTTGTTTTTCAAATGCGCTATGCACAATGGTCTCCTCATGGATTGTCCTTGGTTTGGTGCTTGGTGATTTGGCTTTAAATCAACTGTCAGTTGAATAGCAATGAGAGAACCACTGGCTTCTCTTGTTCCAAGGACAACCCAAGAATCCCCAATATTCCCAATGAAAAGGTAATCTCCCTATTTAACAACTGCAACTGCGGTGCTTCCACTGCAAAAGCAGTCTATAGTTGGATGAGACCTCAATTATTTGTCCATTACTTTGTATGCTTTCAGGTAGGTGTATTTCCAGGCAGAAAAAAAAAAAAATGGACTCCTTTGTTGAACTGACTTGGCCATCACCACCCAAATCAGTTTGGGCATTCACGCTGCTTGGGTGCCTTGCGCGTTAGTTTTTTTTCTTTTTGCTGTTTATTACTAAAATTTGTTGTTTTGTTTCCTTTGTGTAGCGCGCGGCTACCAGGCTTGTATGTTAAATGGACGCATAGTGAATCCATGTTACTCCCTTGTGGGATCCTCTCTTGGATTAACGCTTGGTCTTGGGTGTTGGGATTTGGTGCTATGTGTGTTATGTTGGTGCTAACCTGTGTATTGGTGTAGGTGTGCTGGCTGTTGGTTTTTTTGTTTTGTTTTTATTACTAAAAAAAAAAATTGTTTCCTGTGTGTGCAGCGTGATCCTCAGCCGTGGCTGCTGGTCTGGTCGTGGCATGGTCTCGTGAGCTTGGTTTGCATGCCTACTTGTGCTTCATGTGATTGATGCGTGCCTTGACATGGCCTTACACACGCACACACAAAGTGACATAGCCTTGCTAATATGACTATCTTACTCCCTTAACACACTCCAAATCTCTTAAAACCTAAGTCATCTAGAATTGGTTGTCGAATACGCCCAGGGAGATATAATCTCACACAGGTTTTGAGTTTTCATTTTTAATTTCCGCGTCTTAGATTTGTTTATAGGTCGACTATAAGAGTTCAGGGATTAGGGTTTACTTTACATTTGGAACGCTCATAGGTAGTATTTTCATCGCAAACTACAGGAGCCATATGATTTTATTTCATCGATGTTCTCTTTCTCATTGAATATTCATATTTAATTAGTTATATCCTACTCTGACTGATAAAACTTTTGATGAGGTGTGGATTGGGGATGTTTTTTTTTTTTTTTGTACAGACGCAACCAATTCTAGATGACTTAGGTTTTAAGAGATTTGGAGTGTGNACGTTGTTTCCATCTGTTTTTTTTTTAGCTTGTTACCCAATTGAATCTTTATTTGTTTGTAACCTCATGTAACCTCACTTTGTTTGTTATTTGCCCATTTCTCTTAAAACCGGATCAATTTGTTCATAACTCTTGAAACCCTATCAAATATTGAAGACTTATCAAAGTAGCGAGAAAGAAAACATTATTCTTTCATTATCTGTAATCAAGTTGCACCTGTTTCAACCTGTTTCAACGTTGTTTCAAATTTTGAGGGAGCTAGGGAGCTGGGGAGAAAACAAGATATAGTGGTATGATTCTCTCTTTGGGTGCGAGATGTCCCGAGTTTGATTCTCGGAATGCCCCTGTATATGACATTGTTAAATTCCCTCCTCAATTCAAGGTGTGGGTTCAAGTACTATTCCTCCTTTATATGCTATAGAATAAGGGGGCGCCACCAGAGTCCGTGATAACACATGCTTAACTTCTAAATCCCATTTCTGCTACAAATGAAACTATCCCTGTTACTTCTGCACCAGAAAAATTCAGAAAGAAATTTGTTATGAGTATTGATGTGTTGATAGCAATCGGATGGTGGATGTCAAACAAAATCTTCCGGAGTGACGGTGCAAATAAGAGCTAGCACTGGAATTTTGTTGACGTGATAGATCCAATACAATGTTGATCTATTGTTGGATCCATCGTCAACCAAACAGGGATAAAGCATGGTAGCTCCGTGTAGCTCAGGGTTCATGTTTGGTCCTATATTTCTATCATTAACTTTCGTATAATTTTTTTTTGTTTTTTGTAAATCTAATTCTGATTTTCCTTGTTGCCTCTTCAATCTGTGGTTTAAAGTCTTCAGAAAATGACAAGGATAACCTATATTAAGGTTTGTATTAAGGTCTATAAGGATTTTCCTTTCTGGTTCAAGTGCAGTAGGGTTTTGTAGGTTCTTTGGTTCAATGTCCTCAGAAGATAACAAAGATAACCTGATCTTTGTCTGGATCCCGATCTTAGGTTTTGAAGTGATAATTTATTCATTATATTTTTCGTTTTGTTTAGTTCAGTAGGGTTTTGTAGGCTGTGTGACTATTTTATATCAAGTTTAAATTTTGACGATCTATTTTCAGTTGTTTAAGGTGGGTAGGTCCTCGGCTCTAGATTTGACCCAGGGCTCTGATACCATGTGTAAGGTTCTGCTCCACAGAGCCTTATAAAACCCAATTTTTTTTTTGTTTGTTTGTTTGTTTAAGGAATGCTATCCTAACATTTTTAATACTTCATAACCAACATATAACCAATAACCAACATATATAAAATTTATTGAACTGAACATAATAAGCTTACGAACAACCTTATAACACTTCATATTCCTTAAATACATAAAACAAATACATAAATTAAAATACCTTCATCTGATGCTAAACTCTCGCTTGTCTTGTTGTCCTCCCTACTGCTGCCTTGCCCAGCTTGTCACTTGACCATACCCTGCCCAAACCGACTAACCTCCCAGCTAGCTAGGAGCAGCTTGTCCGACTCCCTAGCTCCAGGATACCGAAAGGAATCCTGGCCACCGTGCCCAAAACCCCCAACAACCCGGTGCCCCCTGCAATGGTTCACCCCCCCAAAAAACCAAACTGCTCAAACCAGCCAATATCCGACATAAAAATATCCACAGAACAATCCTCCTCCCTCCCAAATGCTCCCTCAAAATGTTTTCTCCCCAAAAACAATGACCCTTTCCCCATCCGACTCTTCCCGTCATATCTTCCCCTTTCACCGACTCTCCTCCCCCTCATTAATTTCCTTATCCCTCCTTTATTACCTTACCCCTTCTTTATTATCTTATCCCCTTATTTAATATCTTATCCCCTTATTTAATGTTTCTTCCCCCCCCTCATATGTAAGTCTTTAATTAAATAAACTAAAAATTATTAACCCCTTTAATTCATTACTCAATTAATTAATGAGCCAATTAATTAATTAATTAATCATTGACAGATGTGAACAAATAATTAATAAATAAATAATTAATTAATATTATTAAGAAATAATTATTGTTTAACTAACATATTAGGGCAGTTAGATTTTCAAATTAATTATAATTAATAATCCCTATGCATCTATTTAACCAGGGTTGTTACATCCCACCTCTGCCCTTGAAGGATACAGACACAAGCATAGCATCCAAAGTACTCCTGCCAACTTAGCTTGATTTTTATAGCAAAATTCACCACGATGCTTTCCTAGAGTACTTTACTCCTCAAAGTGACCCGAAGGTGAGGGAATTAGACAACTAAATGTTCTAAAATATCAAACGTTCCTCACTATATATGGTGGCATAAAGGACACTTGTTCTACCATGTGTGGAAACCTTAGAATGGATCATCCACTATAAAAATGCAGATAAATTCCTGATAAACAATAGATATGGAGAGTGTATCGTCGTTTTCTTGCCAACAAAGGTGAGTGCATATTATGAACTTAAGGATGCCAAGGTCATGCTAAACAAGGATTTTGTTGTTGAGTTTTATGAGTGCTATAACACCAATCAATTATTGGCATCTTTTTGGAGGGAAGACAAGAAATTCGTGAACTGAGCCTCAGGGTGGTACAATACAATGAACCTTAGAGAACCCTACATGTTCTTGATGGCTCTGATCTATTGGCTATACAAGGAAAAGGGCTGCTCCAAGTTCTTTGAGGCATGGATTCCTTTATCTTACATGGTGGCTATGTATAGGATCATTTTTAACTGGGGAGCCATTATTTCCAAACAATTAAGCATTCATATAGAGGAAGTGGAAAATTCAAAAACCAGAGAAATCCTTGCATTTTTTTTATGGAATCTTATCTTCTGGATGCAATATGTGCTAGGAATGTGTTCCTAGGACTGAATTTAAGTTGGCACATTTATGAGTTTCTTGTCCATGTTTATTTTAGTGCCTTATGGGAAAAAAAGTACACAATATTGATCACTGCAATTTGTGATAGATTTATAGCTCAGATACATTCACTAATATTTAAGCAAGACAACCCAAGTCTCTCTGAGGAAACGAGGAGAGTGATATATAAGATAAGACATTGGTACTTGGAAGAAACAAGCACCTACATCAGAATCTTTGGATCCACCAGAGCCCCACACTTACTACCATCCCATGTGCCAGATAGGTCAGTTCTTGGAGAAATTTTCTACCAGACCATACTGCAAGATTTTAGTGCCTCCTTAGTAAAGGACAAGAAAAGGGTATTCATCCCTTATGGGTTTTATGTAGGATTCCATTTTGTGAAGGACACCACATAGGCCATGAAATAAGTTCATAATCAAATAGAGAATAGGTTTTTTACTGGGAAATACATGAAACATGACCCCAATAAATTAGTGGATTAGCATGCTAATCGGGTTTTATCCCATTGGCCATATGTGCATGACATTTTTGAGGATGAGATATCCACATAGAATTCCTTGAAATGGGATGAAGTATTACAAAGGAGAGAAAAACCAGACTTAATCAGATTCATGGTCTTGTTTGGGGATGAACAATTAGACTTGTTAGAAAATATAGTAGAGACAGTTGTACAAGCTCAAGGTGAATATACATAGAAGATATCAAAAATTTCAGAGGCACAAAGAATACTGGCAGAAGCCGAAGGGATTATTCAATTGTAGAGGAAAACCCCTTATCTTCAGGAAGTAGCAACCATAGTAATAAATCTAGTTACACATAGGGAGGAAGGGGAGATATCAACCATGAGAAACACCTCAATTGGGGAATATGATGAACAACAAAGTTTCTAGCAAGCACTTACATAAGAACCACAAACCGAGTTAGCAGTTTCAATTTCAACAAATCCATTTGTCCTAAGGAGGGTAGCACCTGTGATTTTTGACTTGATCACAATATATGACAATGACCCTGAGGATGTATATATTGCAATTTCTATTTTAAATGAGGTAGTGTCATAGATATTGGATACACATTTGTCTCAAGGACCGCAACCCTTCTACATAGAGGAAGATATGAATACAATTGAAGGTTATATCACTTCTTCATATTAGGTCTCATAGCCTCTGGCTAAAAGGGAAAGTTGTAAGAAAGGCCAGAACAAACCACAAGATAGAGAGAAAGTAGAAGCTCTAGGGGATAAAGGTGAGAATGGCAATGGGACTTCCATCACAAAGAATGGGACATAAGGTAAAGAGGGAGAGAAAAGAGACCCTGATGCTAGGAGCACATTCGAGAGTGACACTAGCATAGGAGATGTTGATAAAGAGATGGAAGGTGGAAAATAATTTGAGAATACCATGACATAACCTCCAATACATTATTCACTCCCAGGGTCAACAACTTTGGCGGAAACCACAACAGATGAGGTCATGGAAAATACCCTCATCATTGAACAAATTGAAGATACGCCCACTAACACAGGGATGGAAACAAAAAGATGACTTGTGTATCCCTCAACAACATAGAATGAAGAAGAGAATGCCCACAACTAGGTTGTAGGAATTGACATGGGAATGGAGTCAATACGTGAACATTTCCACATACCAGGAAAGCTAAGCAATGCCCTGTCATGGGGAGATCATCCAATCCATGAGCATGTCGATGAAGTGGATGATGTCTAGGAAATCACTTACGACAGGAAAATATGAGTAATAGTTAGGAGGACTAGTAATAAAGAAGAATCACTATGGACAACACTATGATGATCACCACAGAGGAAACCCTGCTAGATTTTTAGTAGTTCAAAGTAAGCGAATTGTTGGGAGCCAGAATGGTTATATCCAATGTTGCCATCGACAAAGAAAAACAAGACGAGTGTGAGGTTGATTTTATGAGGGTATATGCGGTGAGCCTTAGACATCAAGTAAAATATTATCAGGACACAAACCTGGAAATCAGGTTCCTAAAGGTCAAGATCAGGAAAATGTATTGCCAATTCAAATCAGAAAGAGAAATTTGCATGAACTGGATCATTGGCTATCAGGAGGAGACATTGTAAGGCCTCATAGATTACAAAGACATGATTAGGTGGTATGAGAAATATCATTAAGTGTTGGATCGAATAGAATACATTAGAGAGATACAAAAAGGTAGAGGAGAAGAGGAACATGGTATCAAGTTGATCGTAGATGAGAATATTGTTACATTCAAAATGGAGGCTTAATATTGGGCACAATTGGTGATAGAGATAGAATGGAGAATGTGTGAAATATGGGAGGAATGTCTCAGGAATTGGGACACCATAAATCAGAAAATGAGGAACCTTTGGTTCCCAGAGTTTGGAATACCCAATGAATTTGTTAACCCGCACACCATAGTCCAGCAGTTTGAGGAGCTCGATGAAGAATTTAAGACTAATGTTTGTGAGATTAGAACACTTGAAAAGGGATAGGTTAAAAGATTTACTTATGGAATGATAGGGGTAGCATGGGTCCTATGACATTTAGGCTCTGAGATAGACCAATTCAAAGACTCGATGATGGAAATGAAGGATAATCTCAACATGATGATGGATGCATCATTGTTTCTCGTATATGAATATGCGCAAGGATATCTTCTCCCAGTGGTTTGAATATGAAAAGGTGAATCCTTTGAGATGAATGAAGTTCACTGATAGCTTCCACGTGGACACAGTCCACTTTATCTTTTGTTTTCGTTATGTTAAGTAAACATTATTATTATTTTTTGCATGGCATTTTCGTATAAATAAGGATGTTGAACTCATTTTGAAGGGTCAATGGGTTTTGTAAAGACTGATTATTAGATGAAGAACTACTTTGAAGTTTAACATTGAAGCTCATATAGAGTCGGATAATTTTTTTTCCAAATATTGTCGATTAGCGTAGTTTGTGGATTGTTCTGCATACAGTTATCTGTTGCAAGCTATTTAGTAAGATTGCAATTTTTTTTAAGCTATATTGAATTATTGTTGTTTCTAAATGGATGTTGGAGTAAATTCGATGGTGTTTTAAAATTTGCTTATGTTATGCAGTAATAAAAATCATTTCTATGTATTTGTTTCTCTTGTATGTGTTCTCTTTCAACTCTTATATCATCTTGGCTACTTGATAAATAGAATATTATTGTTCAATATTGGTTGAAGAGAGATATCGTTTAGATTTTATTGGTAAAGGTTAACCTACACCTATTATTCTTCATAATTTGGTTGTTGAATACCCAATAAATAAACTAATAAAAGAAAAAGAAAAAAAATTTGGTCGGGAGAAGATCTCCCCTTAACCAAAATTAAATCTCATCAAAACTTGTCGGGTTATCAATCTAGGGAAGAGTCTAATTGGGCCTCATCTATGGGCATGATTCTTGCTATTGAGTCAAATG
>JASDQU010104190.1:0-11774 GCA_032191745.1 Picea mariana | reverse complement strand
TTAGGCCACTAGTCAGATGTAAATGTATGCTAAGTGCAAGTAGAGTCTGTAAGTGATTTGTGCATGACTGTAAGATACTTGTAGAGCTAAGTGCAAGTAGTTGTAATGAACAGTGGAAGGCTTTGTGCTGTAACGCAAGGAAGAAGGATATAGAGAGCTATGCATATCTTCTATCCTATGCAGAGAAGGGTTCAGAGGCTCTGTGCATGTAACCTATTGAGAAGCTAATAACTAAGAAGAGTTGGTGGACGTAGCCCCAGGGTGGGGGTGAACCACATAAATACTGTGTTACTCTGCTTTGTGTGATGTTCTTATGGATTTATATGTTATTTGCTAAGTGCTTTGAGATGATTATATAAATCTGCTTATGCTTAGTGCTAATGATATGTGAGAATGTTAGATCTGATCTGTATGAATATGTTTAGTGCTTGATCTACTAGATTAGATTTATTTACCTATGCTAAGTGCTTAAATACATTAGATCAATGTGAATGTTGCGAAGCTCTGTTTTATCAGAGAAGTAGATATTGATTGCATATTGAGGAATTGACGGTGCTAAGTGCTCTATTAAGTATCATAATCACAGATCTGTGTCCCAGCTAAGGTTGCAGACACCTGAGTCTTGTAACCACCCTTTCCTCTACCTCGGGTGAGACTTCATCTACTTCGCAGGTGTTGTCGAAAGGGCTAGTAGTTAGGGTTTTGTTGGTGTGTTGTTGTAGCGTTGAACCCTGGGTCTTCCCCTGTGCCAACAAATGATTCCGTTGCTGGGACCTGAAACTATGATTGCTGGGAACTGAGAAAGAAGAAGATTTGTGCAAAGATTCGTTCTGAAGTTGTGAAAGCTCCGTGCGTAGATATGTTTCCCTGGTGTGCAATATTTTACTTAACTTGTGAAGCTTTGTGCCAAGAAAAGAGGCCAGATCTGAAGAAAAGAGGTCAGATCTGAAGAAAAGAGGTAATATCTGTAAGCTTTGTGCTCTGATAAAGGTAAGAATAGTAGGAAAATTCTAGATCTGAAAGCTTTGTACTCTGTAAAAGTAAGATAAGTGGATTTTTTTTTTCTAAAGTATGGATCTAGGTATGTTTGATAGGTTCTGTCCTAGCTTGAAAACTAGGGCACTAATAGATGAAATAAGGTTTGATATGAGTAGATATGATAAGAATAGTGAAAGATATGTTATAACTATGCATAGAAAGAATGTTTGGACTAACAAATGGATGCAGGATCCTAGAAAGAATTTGTTGCAGGTTAGCTCCTATGATCCTAGCGCACAGTATAGGAGAAGTCGGGGATCATTTAAAAGAAAGAGAGGATTAACCCTCTATTACAGCTGCACAAGACCAGAACATCTTGCTAAGGAATGCCCTGGAAGAATACCTAGTTGTCTTTGTTGCAGAGCTATGGACCATGAAGTGTTGGATTTCCCTAGAATGATTGCTAAGCTTGAAGGAATGAATCTGAACTAGGAAAACCCTAAGGCAGATCCAGAAATAACAGAATCCCAGAAAGAATCAAAGAAATTATTTTTACAGATGAAAGAAACCCTGAATGACCATCGATATATCATCTTATCAGAGATCTTCAAAGAAAAAGAATGCATTGAAGCAAGAATATGAGACTTCGACATTGACTATGTTCTAGATGAAGAGACACATGTGAATATCATGACAGAGAGAACTTGGGAAGCTATAGGGAGGCCTGCTATGATTCCTTCATTAGGAGGAGTAGGATTATTCAGAGAAAAATTGGTAAACCTATGTGGAAGGCTCACTCAGATACCTACGAATGCCAATGGAACTTCGACAGAAGAAGATTTCGAGATTATTAATTCATTGAAGACAACGCCCAATTTACCATGTTACTAGGAGAACCTTGGATTGATAGAGATCAATCCAGATGAAAGGAAGAAGAAAAAGTTTTGGAGCAGAAGAAACAAGAGTTAAAAGATTTCATGACCAGAAGGATCACACACTTGATTGAAGAACAAGAGAACGTATCGAAGCTATTTAACACTAGAGACCCAGATGTCAAAATTGCAAGAACATTATAAGACCCATAGGATACTGAAGTACCTATCCCAGATAAAGAAGAGGTATTACCCTTGAGTCCTAGGAAAGAATCTCAACAACACATAGTGACTATGTCAAATGAATATAAGAATCAGAATGGAAAAATACATACCGAGACGAAGCTCACTGGAAAGAAAGCTAGAAAGATAAGTAATAAGAGGGCTAAGCTTGAAAAGTTACAGAAAGTTCCAGAGGGAACTCCGTAGGATGGAAATTTGCAAAATTGGAGCTTCACTAGGATATCAGAATAGTGACACATGGCACTTCGCCATGAAGAAGCAATATAGCCGTTGGGGACATTATAACCATTCGATTGCTGCCCCGAATGGGTAGAAATGCATTTAAGGCTTGACACTAGACTGTTGGACCATGCCATAATGGACTGAACATAGTTAATGAAGGCTTCATACCCGTTGCGAGAGACCCGTTTCCGAGTTACCTATTTATCCTGTTGCACCATGCACTGAGAACACTTTTGCTAACCAAGAGTTCGAGCCCACAGACTAAGTGAATTGTATACAATGATCATTGCACTCTTGTTGTTTATTCTAGTGCAGTGTCTAAGTTAATTTGACCCCGATCTAATTAATCCCGAGCACGTATGTCCGAGGAAATCAAAACAGACAAAGAATTAGTGACAAAAGTACTCCTTGACCTGATGACTGAAAGAGTCACATTGGAGAGAGGATTATCCATAGGTGTACAAGCATCATCCACGAGAGGACTGCCAGCCTCTCTGTCAACTGCTCGAGATAGACCATCCCGACCATTAGATGAGAAGCGAACTAAGCACAGTGATGATCTCACGAATGCTAATTCGATTCCGAGCATATTACCCACCTATCTATGACCTCTGAGCGGTAATATAAATCAAGACAATGTGCCTAGAGACTTTGAGTATGCCTTGGTCACTGCGTACCTCCCGAAGGGGATATGCGCAGTTTGCGCAGACCAAGAAAAGATTGCAGCATTGAAGTTTAGTGACTTCAACCTCGGCGATAGGAAGGTCTAAAACATGCTCGCCCCACATAAGTACCTAAATATAAAAAAGGGAAAGAATTCTAAGATCATCCCTCAGTCATGGAATATGAACCTCGCGCAGTCGACACTGCTCAACGTCATGAAGATTCCTCACTTCGGAAGACACCAAGAGGTGAATGGATGTGTCAATATGCTGCTGTCCTGTTAACATGGCAGGTACTTGTGGTTAAACTACCATATTAAAGTGGATCCGACGTTGGTCAATTAGATCATAGGGATAAGTATGCAAGGTCCTGACCCATAAGATTTCTATCTCGAAAAAACCATGGATCACGCTCTAGCTCAAAGGATCAAGGACACCTAAGATGATGTCGATAAGGGCATGTGAGGCTACAAGGTAGCTTCTATCCAGAGTGATGTAGTGCACCTCACTTGTCAATTGATCATAGGAAAGTTAGTACAAAAGAATCGACCCACCCAAGTCACTGGTTTTGTAGTCGATCTCACAGGGAAGTGCACAGAGGGCCTACACATGAATTGGACGTAGTACCTGGTGAACCAATTAGAACTTGAATACAGAGAAGCCCAAGATCAAGGGTATGAATTTCATTTTAGTTGGCTATTAATCCTGATCGCTTTCATTGCCTGGGAGATGCCGGAAGGTGCGACCTTTCCAGACATTGAGCCCTTTGAACCTTTGGCCATGAAGTTCAGTACACTATGGTATTCCAGTGACATGAATAAGCAATGGAAGTAAAATTTCATGTTCCACACATACTACAACCAGTTGAAGGTAGCCATACAGTCCGAGTCTCGCATAACTCTGAATACTTTACACAGGTTCCGACCTTTGATGAATTTCAACGTTGATAGACATTTCATTTATATCACAGTGCACGCTGATGGACATAAGAAATAGTTGCAGTCCTACTACAAGCTGACAGAGGAGGACTTGGAGGAGATCACCAAGGAATGGTCGGTGGACCTCCTTATTCCAACAGACCCTGCAGAGAAATCTGACATAGACAACCCATAAACTGCGCCAGATACACCCAGACCTAGCAAGATAAAGAATACTGAAGAGGTCCATGATGTAGACAATACATCCATGAAGACTGCTTCCATCTCACCGGAGCAAGGGGATGATGGCGGAGATATATATGGCACAGAAGCCGAGCAAAAGAAAGGTGAGGTAACACTACCTACCTAGCAATGAGGAGGACCCCTCGAAGAAAAGGAAGGTTTCCTCTCCGAAGCCTTCTTCCTGGAAGAAGTCGAAAGCAACAATACCAAGTTGCAGACTATCCTCACCCTAGATGACTTTGATTTCATCGTAGCATCCCTGAATGATGCTTCGCTAGAGATAGCAGAAAAATAATAGGCTAAGAAGGAGGATATGTACAATCGAATTGAGGTTGAGTTCCAAGGGGTGCAGCAGGCAGTACAGTCCAGCTGCGTAATATCCACAGTGCCTCTTCCATTAAGAACACCAGAATTGGGAGATGTGCCAGCTCAACTCCACCGAATAGTTGATACAATCGAAGCTCGCCTTCGACGAGCGCAAGAGGAAACAACCCAAGCCACCCAGGCTTTGACACAAGTACATGGAGTACTTTTTGAACAATGCAGTTCTGCAGAACGGGAAAAGATTTCTCTCCAAGCGAAGTGGGATGAAGAAAAAGAACTGCTACAACAAGGCAGGGAATAGTTGCTAGCAGAGAAACTTGCAGTAAAGGAAGCGATCAACAGATCACTTCGCTCTATGAAAGTTGTAGAAATAAAGGCAGAGGATCAAGTCACGAAGCAAGTAGATCATCTCGCAGAAATCATCCAACAACTCCAGCAATGCATAATAGATTTAGAGCTACGCACTATGCCCGAGACCCTACAGGACGTAAGGGACCAGCGAGAAGCAACTGCTCGCAGAAAAATCGACAGACTAAAATCTCTTTCCCTAGAATGCAAACAACTGAGTATTTGCAGTGCCCAAACATATGAGAACGTCACTGAGAATATAGAATTGTAGGCACTGGATTCGCAACTCAAGGAAGCGAGGCAACATGTAGGCACACTACAGGCGCAACCAAAGGATCTGTCAGCCGTAGAAAGAATGAAGCAGTCTCAAGAGCAGTGCACCACCCAACAAAAGATCCATACGATTCAAATAAAAGTTATGGAAGTCACTCAATGACTCCAACCAATAGAAGATAAGGCATGCCAATTGTTCACAGAGGTCAAGAGTCGAGGAGAAGAGCTAGAGCAAGTTGTCACCACAACAGAACAATGCCTAGAAGGGCCAGTGAATGACGCAGTAATCCAAGAGTTCACTGAGCAAGAGGTTGTAGCACAACAACAGGTTGAAGCAACTCGAGCCAAGCTTGAGGCATTTGAGGCAGAACTAGTCAGACCAGAGTGACTTGGGACGAGTCACATGTGAGTGTTGGGGGCTTGTTAGCGCTTGACCAAGTTTTGGAAGATTCTTGGTTATGTTGACCTATTTTAGATTTCAAAAGCCTATCAAAGGAGGAGCGCAAGACGATGTAGAGATCACGAGATATCGACCCCTTTTTGGGTCCTTTTTGGGTTTTTGGGATTATGTAATGGGATTGGGATTTCGATCCATGGGTTTACCCATGCTTAGGCCTATTTTGTAATATATAAATAGATGTCTAGACAATGTAAGGAGGAGCATCTATGTGATGTTAGGCCGCTAGTCAAATGTAAATGTATGCTAAGTGCAAGTAGAGTCTGTAAGTGCTTTGTGTATGACTGTAAGAGACTTGCAGAGCTAAGTGCAAGTGGTTGTAATGGATGATGGAAGGCTTTGTGCTGTAATGCAAGGAAGAAGGATCTAGCGAGCTGCGTAGATCTGTTGTCCTATGCAGAGAAGGGTTCAGAGGCTCTGTGCATGTAACCTATTGAGAATCTAATAAAGAAGGAGAGTTGGTGGACATAGCCTCAGGGTGGGGGTGAACCACATAAATACTGTGTTACTCTACTCTGTGTGATGTTCTGATGCATTTATATGTTATTTGCTAAGTTCTTTGAGATGATTAGATAAATCTTCTTATGCTTAGTGCTAATGATATGTGAGAATGTTAGATCTGATCTGTATGAATATGTTTAGCGATTGATCGGCTAGATATGATTTATTTACCCATGCTAAGTGCTTAAATACATTAGATCAGTGTAAATGCTACGAAGCTCTATTTTATTAGCGAAGTGGATATTGATTGCATATTGAGGAACCGATGGTGCTAAGTTCTCTATTAAGTATCATAATCACAGATTTGTGCCCCAGCTAAGGTTTCAGACACTTGAGTCTTGCAACCACCCCTGCCTCTACCTCTGGTGAGACTTCATATGCTTCACAGGTGTTTCCGAAAGGGACAGTAGTTAGGGTTTTGTTGGTGTGCTGTTGTATCGTTGAACCCTTGGTCTGCCCCTATGCCAACATCGTTCCCATATACACATGCAGTAAAAAGACCAAAATAATCAAAACCTCACATGCCACGCCTGAAATGACAATTGACTATACAATCAACAACCACCATTTAGACACAGGGTATGCAGGAGTAAATTTCCAAGGCAATGCAACCATACCACTGTAAAACAAAACAACTCAATGCGAATTAAAATCTGAGCCAAATATCCAACGTGACTGTCATCAACAGTGGTCAATTGCAATAAATAACATGCTTAAAAATCTGAGGGTATCATCGAGTATAAAACCAAACTATCCATACTACACACAGAGCGCAACTAACCAAACTCCACAATGCAACATTTCCACTTACCACAACAAACACATAGTCATGATAATAACTCAACATATCGTGGTGAGGCTGTGTGCATTAATAAGTGGTTGGTTCGTTTAAGTCACACCGTGATTTAATCAAGCCATGTGCACTCAGGCCTATTCAACCAATAACACAAGGATTCCGTGGATATGCCTTCTGTAGTTATCCAGTTCGAAATGGGCACAGACCCTTCCATTAAAAAAAATTGAGTTCTTTGACATCAGGTGGGTGACTATGAACTTTAGAAATGCAAATTGGAAATGTAAGGTTCACACTATTATCATAGAGGCATTCATGAAAATCCATACCAACACAACTGCTATACGACCAACGAGTGAGCTCGTATTCAAAGTAATAGACCACAATAACCGGAAACAACTTGGCAGACTCGACAGTCTCCCTATGTAACTCTAGTCTAGAGGGTAAGGGGTTGCATGGTAGCCTTCACAGGAGGAACGAAACTAACCGCAGTGAAACTTTGAGGCCAAAGGTGTACGCGCAAGGAGGACTATGATTTTCTTGTGAATAGTAGACAGTTCCTTGACAAGGCCGAAACAGGAAAACATGGCTCTAGTTAAACCCCATAATCGTTAAGGAAACTATCCAGCCATGATTTAAACAAAACCCTTCAACCAAAATGTATTGGTAACAAAGAACTATCATCCAGGAAGGCTAACAACTTATATGAACTTAAAGCTATCACAACATAACCATCCATTTTCCATTCAAAACCAAAATTCCACACAGTTGCAACTTTCAGGACAAACACAAACCCACACAACTGAGCCAAAGTCATTTCATAACTAGAGTGAAGTCAAGAATGGCCAAAAGAGACATACCTGTTAATCAAAATCCTTAATATGAGAGGTGGCCCAACGGTTTCACCCTGCAAAAAATCCAGAGTGTGAGAACAACAACAAG
This sequence comes from Picea mariana, assembly GCA_032191745.1. Taxonomy (NCBI): domain Eukaryota; kingdom Viridiplantae; phylum Streptophyta; class Pinopsida; order Pinales; family Pinaceae; genus Picea; species Picea mariana. The sequence goes on along the minus strand of JASDQU010104190.1, from coordinate 3,999 downwards.
ATCAAACAATAGTCTGACTAGGGTGGCAACCAACGACAAGGGTAAAGGTGACGTGCAGAAAATGCACATCGCCTCCACCCACATCTCATTTACTCAATAGTACATGCCAACGTGCTCCCCATTAACACCATTAATCAACACATGCATCGAGAATATCAACACATTTAAACCATAGCATAATCCAAGTTCCATATAACAATTCAACCATTCACATTATTACTTTGCCAAATGCGCCACCCATATTCATATTCCCAATATGACTCAAATAAATCACTCCCACTATACAACCTAATAGATCATGTATAGAATCATCACTAATAGCGTGACCAACATCAACCTGAAGCATAGCATAATCACCATACATATGGACTATATAAAATTGCAAAGCCATTACTTCCATGCGCCACCGACGTTCATAATATATGTATATAAGCTATCGATTCCATTAACCAATGCATAACCATTGCATTATCACCTTTCCAAATGCGCCACCAAAATTTCCACCATTTACATATAAAAACGTAATGTAACACAATTTCATAGCCATTTCCTTGTTATCTAGGGTTTAACAATAATCAACAAATATTTTATGCATGTAGTATTACAGAACTAGGTACCTTTGCACTCGTTGTAATACTTTGCCTACTTCAAAACTGCCCTTCATGTAATTTTACTAACATGTTTGTTGTGCAGGTGCGAGAGGGACAAATACCATATATGAATAGCAGGCTGTAGTATCATGAAGGAACACCATCTCAAAGATTTACTCATATCAATGGCAACCATATTCTCATCAACCATGTAAACCTTTGTAGCACATCATCATAACACTGAAAATGAACAGATTTGATCTTCAAAAGTTCAAGGGGTCCCACCTGTTGGAATGTAATTCTTGAAATCAAAAGTTTACCCCGACATGTGAAGTGGTGATGGCCATTATAGTCCTAAGTCACCATTTCTTAACCGTTAAGAAAGTCTATCACTTTTATTACCCCGCGCTGTCGTGCTTCGGGAGTTACAAGTCGCAAGGTTTTCAAACTCCGGTATGCGAAGTCGTGAAACAGTTTTAAAAAGTTCACCCAGGTTGGTGTCAGGGGTAAGTCACTTTAAACCGTAGTTAAGGATTGTCGGGGTTTCACGACTTGGTGATCGCTCTCCCAAAAAACTATACCTTCGTAGCCTCGAGTCGCGATTTTTATTAATTAAGCATGTGTTATTTAAGAGCTTAAGTCAGATCACATTTTTTAAACTAAATCGCATCATCATGATTTCGGGTTTTGGGGGCTCAAAGGGTAGGAGTGTTTTCTCCCGATACGGCGAAAGCTGGAAAGGGGAAATTAAAGACTAAAACAAACTTAATTAAAGGGGCTAAGAAGGATTAATCGATGCATCAATGAAAACTTTAATACACACCGTCCACAGAGTAATTTTAAATGTTTTTTGCGTTGATTCGTTCTATGACTCGTCAAACAATTATGGCATTTATTTGGACTACGACGAGGTGACAGATAGTAGGATCTCACTTTTACTACTAAATCTTTCTTTAAGCGATTTGACCGTTTGGTTCGCAAGGACACCAGGGTTTTAAATGACTAAGATAAGGGGTTTGTTTCATTATTTCAATTTTATTTCTATTTTGCGTGCAGAGCTTTTTCATCAAGATAAATTCTGTCTGTATTTACAATTCTTACTATAGGTGATATGTGTACATAATTCTCTTTCATGGCTTCACAAAAGGTGTTCAAGGCGGATGCCAAAAGTTTAGGTCAGGGATCCGATGCTTTTTCCGATACTTCACCCCAAATTATTAATACTATCAAAACCTGGACATACATCTCCGACATTCTTCAGTCCGAGTCGGTGAATTGTTCAGATGATTCTAGCGATAATGAGAAGGATGATTTGGCCACTAGATACAAAATTGTCATTCAGGAAGAAATGCAAAAAATAGCGGCAAGACCATGGCTCCTCCCCTATTATGATATGATCATATGGGCACTAGACCATGTGGATATCCTGACCATAACTGTCATCAATGAGCATAAGGTGACGATTGGGACTTTTAGACCAGAACATTTGCAGGCAATGTATCAGCTGTCACCCACACCAAACTTCGCGTACAATGCCAAATTTCTGGAAGGTTTCAAGGAGAAGGAATGCGAGCAATATGGAAAAAACTTGTCTGATCTGATCAGGGATTGGGTTTCACACCCCGCAAAATTCAGGGCGGATTCTAATGGAATTTATTCAATCTCCTCCTTAGATCCACCATTCAGGTATATAGCAATGATGGCTTGTAGGTTGTATGGGAGGGAGGACACCACACATTTCTTTCTCCCATGGGTGCCTCTGATTCATACAGTCGCTGAAGGTCTTTCTTTCAAATAGGCCAAATTGTTGTCAGACAGTTTAACCAGTTGAATTACCGAATATTGAGCACAGAAGGCGAGTGGGAAAGCAACTTCATTTTTCATGTCTGCCTACATCATGGACACCATTTGTTTCATGACACCTTTCCCTCTAATGAGCTAGAGATGGACTCCATCTAGTATAGAGCCCATTCATGTCTACCACTTGAAGCTTTGGGAGGATAAGGCCAAATCATTCATCTACGAGATCTTGAACTGGGTAATGGTGCCACTGTATGTCGCCATGTTTGGCTAGCTGCCTCCCAAGATATCAGATAACATTGTGACCAACCTAAGCAGCATGGCAGATTGGTATCTAGAGGCAAAATTTTTGTATATTAGGGTTTTTGGCACCTTTGTCCCTCCATATGCCCTCCTGCTATTCCTACCAGATAAGCTATTGTGCCATGAGATCACCAGATAGTCTGTGCTCGACGGGATAAGAAAGGAGCTCAAAGGAGTATAAAAAAAGGTATGGCCGCCATTCCCTATTCGTATTGGTGCATATTCCTTGTTAGATTTTGGCCACGCCAAAGCTGAGGCTGTGGCTCTGGAATAAATGAAGCTGGTAGACATTGAGTTTAAGAAGCATGACCCTAGTAAGTTTGTGAGCAATCACCTGGAAAGTTGCAGCTTGAAGAGGTATGAACATGAGGATTCCTCACATGACGAAATATTCCAGGGCACGAGGTCCTTTGCGGAAGTTCTAAGTCAGATTCAAGCCTTTCCACCTGGAGACATGGCCAAATTTTTGAAATTTCAGGAACACCGACAGAGTTATCTCCCCTAGATTTTACAGGGTGAAGCCCCAGAGCTTCTAGTTACAAAGTAGACGGGAGCCAAAGGTGCAAAGGACTTGAGTCCTAGCGGGGAGAAGGACCAAGGGAAAACCAGAGAGGCTAGAACCTCAGAGCTAGGAGCTGAGGTCCCCCAGAAGTAGGAAGGAAACCCCGAAAAGGGCGTGCCAGGCAAGTAGGCCCAAGGGCAAGCGAAGCTACCTTTGCAAGGATCGGGCGACTCACTTTTGCTTGCGCCAAACAAGCCAGTTACAGAAGTCACCCCTAAACAAACATCCAAGCAAATCGACAATCCAAAATGGAATTTCTAGACATCTCATCCTTAGGCGTGGCCTATCGATATGCCGTCAAAATCGAGTATAAGCTCAAACAAAAGATGTGAAAATTTGGGTCAGGGATCCCCTCACAAGAAAATCCAAGAAAGGGCGGCCCCAACCCACAGAACAAAGGATAGAACAAATATGGATAGTATCAGGACAACCAGTCCAAGCCGCAAGCAAAGAAGGACACTAGAAAGACAAAGAAAGATACCAGGAAGTGGTGCAACTTCCATAAGAGCCCTTGGCATAACACTGCTGATTGTCTCTTAAAGAAGACACTGGTGGCTGAAGTGAAAGCCTCTGAATCGTATGTGGGTTCTGACTCTGAGTCAGAACCATAAAGGGGAAGATGGATCATTAACGTGGAACCCAGTGCCACCGTTGCTACCACCAAGCTCCAACATGGTGAACCAGACGAGCCAAATAAGGAGAGCGCCTCTTCTATTCATAGATGTGGGTAAAAGGCACCCCACT
>JASDQU010104189.1:763188-797201 GCA_032191745.1 Picea mariana | reverse complement strand
TCACTATATACATGAATTGTGGCACTGAAGATGAGATTGAATAAATTCCATGACTATCGGCCCTAAATTTTGCAGGGTGCGAAACCCAGTCTTTGATCAGATCGGATAAGATTTTATCAAACTGCTCGCATTCCTTAGTTTTGAAACCCTCTAAGAATTCAGCATTGTGAGTAAGGTTTGGTATGGGAGATAATTTATACATTGCCTGTAAATGATCTGGCCTGAATTTCCCAATTTCCACCTTCTGCTCGTTGAATATTGTCCTAGTAGGGATTTCTACATGGTCCAATGCCCATATGATCATATCATAATAGGGAAAAATCTATGGACTTGTTTCTATCTTGTGAATTTCTGACTGAGCGATGATTTTTTATTTGGTGGACAAGTCTTCTTTCTCATTATCCCTAGAATCATCTGGATAATTTATTAGCTTAGATTGCAGAATGTTGGAGACATGCATCCATGTTTTCACAGTATTGATACTTTTAGGCGAGGTATCAGAAATAATATCTGAACCTTAACCTAGACTCTCAACAACTGCCTTGGATTCTTTTCACAGAGCCATGATATAGAACCTTGTAATTATATCCCCTGTCATAGAAAATGAAAACATAGACAGAGGTTATCTTGGTGAACTAGCTCTATGCAAATTAGAAAGAAACCTAAGATAATGACTAAAACCTTTTCCCTTTGACCACTTAAGTCTGTGCGAGTCCTTGTGGACAGAATGTTTAAATCATTTAATAGAAATATTTAGAAACAAAACGGGATCTTACTATCAATCACCTCACTAAATTTCTAATAAATTCCATATATGTTTGATAATTCGCGATTCGGGAGGATCCCAACAATGTTTAATTCTTGGTCCATAGGCTGTACGGGTTGAAGGTTGTTTAAGGTGTTAATTATTCCAATTCAACCTTTTAATTAAGTGCAATTAGTCCTTAATCCCCTTTTCGACGTTCGTAGTATCAGATGATTTTATTCCTAGTCTTTGAACCACGAACCCCGAATTTGCGATATTGTGATATGGTTGATTAACTGTGATTTGAATTAAGCTTTTAATTAACCACGATTAATAAATGAATATCACGACTTCGAGGTTTGGAGTTACAAACATGTTTATTTTGAGGTAACAACCGCCGAGTTGTGAAATCGCGATAAAGATTAACTATGGCTTAAATGTCATTATTCTTGTTATTAACCAGATTGACTTAAAACAATTTTGCAACTTTGCATGTCGGAGGTTCAAAGGGCGTTTGATGTGTAACTCTCGAAATGCGAGAGAATAAGGTAATAAAAGTTGATAATCCCTTCTTAGTGGTTCAATAATGGTGATTAAAACTAAACCAACTATCGCCATTTCACGTGTCGGGATACTGGGGCTTTGGTATGTATAATCGTGATATAAACAAAATACTGAAATATGACTTCTTAGGCTTAAGCATATCGTTTCACTACTTAGAAAATAGGTGGCTCCAACCTTTGATAACTAGAGTATTTGAAAAATACAAGTGTTCCAACATAGGCTCCAACTAGGGATCTTGTCTCCTTATGGGATGAGAAGAACAACAGACCAAGCACCTTTATTGGGTAAATGGAGTCATTAGTTTGTTTCTGCGAAACTTGTCCAGAAAGAGGATATAGAGGGAGAAAGGGGGTTTCAACCTTACTTCTGAAATCTTTCGAACTTAATCACTCTCTTATCTCAATATTAGTCCTCCTTGTCCTCTAATACTGAATTCATGTTTTCTCAAGATGATCAAACCAACCTTGGGGATTTGAACAGGTTCTGTTGATTTTGCTTGCATCAAGGTGAAGTAACTTCAATGTTTTTAATCAGGGAGTCCTACATGCACCTGGGATGTAGATCAAGTTTCAAAGAAAACTAATTACCAGAGTATGGTACAATTCATGTGTAACAGCCTTACATATATTTTAGACATTTCTTCACTACCAGCGAGCCTGTTCAGTACCCTAGTGAAGTTGTCTGATTCCCTTTATTGAATTTCCTTTCACCACTTCAAGCTGTAAATTTGCATTTAAATGCTGAGATGAGGGAAATCATTTTATGAATTTTCTTTCATCATCTCTTTTCGGACTATATGGGGGCAATCAATTTTTTGAATTTCCTTTCACCATCTATCTTACATTTTCCTTTTCCATGAAGTGGGGGCAATCAATTAGTAGAGAGTATACCAGGGGTAATATCTGTGTATAATTTTGTAGCCGAGGTCTGTTAACTCACTTTGATTACTCTGGATCAATTTTGCTTTGACCTTCTAAACATCTTAGTTGGCAGGAAAGCTTTAGGGGAGAGTTTATTTACAGGGGCCTTCTTTTGAGAAAGACTAATCGTCAAGACATGTTGAAAAAACCAAGGGATATAGGATTAGCCTAAGCATATCTTAGTTTAGTGAGAGCTGAGGGTTCGCAAGAACTTTCCGCCTTTTTGTTGGCATTTGGAAAAATCATTTGTCGGCTTTCAGAGATAAAGTGAAACCTCTTTTCCCTCTGTGAAAACCATGGGAATATATCAGGATCCAAGGGGAAAGAATCAAATATTTGGGACAGAGCGACAAAGAGGGTTTCAGATTTCATAAGCACAGGCATTATAACGCAATCCTAACTCCTAGAAATTTTTTCTTATTTAGGACGCTTCACTTCTTTTGTTTTATTTTGATTATTCTTATCTTATCCAGGGGAACTTTTTAGAATCCCCAGTAAAAAATTATTCTTTTGATAATCCATCGAGTGAAAAAGTTCATACTCATGAGACCGTTATTGCACCTAGGTGACCTTCATTTGTAATCTAGGTATTTAGGGAATTCATACCTTTGCCTTACCATTTCATTCTCATATTAGTAAATTATCTTTTATTACCTATTTCAGGTGAATCGGTTTCCCAATACATGACCATCCATTTTCCTCTTTATGATGTTTGGGTTGTAAAACATAATCCTGTAAGAAAGCAACACGAAGAGCGTCAGGATTTTAAAATTTATGGAATTCAATGTGTTGAAAATTTCGTATCACTAACCTGTTTTATTTGTGATGAAAAAGAAAATAAAACTTACCGAAAAGATATAAAAATAGAAACACAAACCGATATATACAGTGGAATTTTGGAAATAATTTATTGCATATAGTGCTTCGGATAACGCCCGTTGATAGGGGCGTTAAGGGTTTTATCGTCCAAATTTTCTAACAGAAACGCGTTCTTCCCTTCAGAAGATGTGACTTTGAATGGGCCATACCATATATGGTCAAATTTGCCATGTTTTGCCGAGTCTTCCCTTCTAGCATCCCATTTCAAAACTAAATCACTAGGAAGGAATTCCCTATCTTTAGCCTTATGATCGAACAATGCTTTCATATTGTCTTGATACTTCTGAAGCCTTTCGTCTACCTCCATTTTGTTCTGCTGAACTTCGATCAACTAATTTATTCTTCTTGTGATGTGATTTGGTTCTTCTTTTTCATCCTACCAAAGTTTCATCATGGGTAGGGCCAGATTTATGGGTAGCACTACATTGGTCCCATATACCATTTGAAAAGGAGAAGTTCCAATCGATTTCATGCCTATCTGATTCGCCCATAAGGTGTACTTGAAATGCACATGCCAAGATTTTTTTGTTTTCGTTCAACACTTTCTTAATTATGGTAATTAAGATTTTATTCGATGATTCGGAGAGCCCATTGCCTTGGGGGTAGTATGTTGTAGAATGGCCCAGTATAATATTGTATTTTTGAAAAAATCTAACCATCACCATATATTTGAACGCCTGGGCATTATCTGTAACTATTTTTCTGGGACAGTCGAATCTAGATAGTATGTTTTCTTCCAGAAAATCTATCACCACCGAATTGGTCGCTCTTCTAGTTGGAATAGATTCCACCCATTTGGTGAAATAATCAGTAGCAATCAGGATCCATCTATGTTGATCTCTAGAATGTGGGTTAATCTCACCTATAAAATCCAACCCCCATTGTTGAAACGAGGCTTCCTTTTTAACTGAGACCAAAGGTAATGTTGGGAGTTTCTGCTTGCCTGCGAACAATTGGCAAGAGTTACAGGCTCTGATTTTAGTATTGACATCTGAAAATAGTTTAGGCCAATAATATCTTGCCCTCAAGATTTTATAAGTTGTTTCTCTCCACACGTGATGTCCTCCACATACCCCCTCGTGAAATCTAGTTATGACTTTTTCAGTTTCTGACTGGACCAAACAAACTGGTAGAAAGCCTAGAGGGTCTTTCCAATACAACTGGCTTTCAGATATACATTACTTTACCGCATGCAATTTCAATGTGCTGGCTTTAGATGGAGATAAATCACTTGGGCAGTTCAGGGTCAGAAGGTACAATACTATGTCTTTATACCAACCTGATGAGGCAAATTTCTCTTCGATTCCGATTGCAACTATTTGGTCATCAATTTCATCTATGTCCACACATCCTTCGTATCCTTGTAGGTTGTTTATTCTGAGTGCTCTAAAATTAGATTCAGCTAAGAGCTTAGCCAAACCCTGTCCTTTTACAAGTTTCATCGTTTTGACCTCTAGATCAAATTCTTGAATTTTAGCAAGCCACCAACCCCTCTTCCTGTCACTGTCGGGCTGCACCAATATATCTTTTACAGAGCTGGTGGGCACATATGCAATTACCTTGGAGTGTAACGCATAGTTTCTGAATGCCCTTAGTGCCTTTACCATAGCATATGCTTGCTTTTCCATTATGTCATATCTCAATTCAGCATCTCTAAGGCTCTTACTAAAGAATGCTATTGGTTGCTCGAAACCCTTTTCGTTCTTCTAGAGGAGTACTGCCGCAATTGTGTGTTCGGAGGCAAATGAGAAAATCAGAAACTCTTTTAGGTAATCAGGGTTGGTTGACATAGGTGCTTCGCCTATAAATTTCTTGATACGCGCAAATGACGCTTTGGCTTATACCATCCATTTGACTTCATTTTTCTTTTTCAGCATATCTGTCATCAATTTCACGATTTCAGCAAAATTAGGGATAAATCTCCTCAAAAATTTATTTTTCCTAAAAATGATTGGGTTTCCTTTACATTTCTAGGAATATTATGGTGTCTATAGCTTCGACCCTTTTAGGATCAATTTTAATTCCGTCTCGAGACACAATATGGCCCAGGAGTTTACCTTCTTGCATCACAAAGTGAGATTTCTTGGGGTTTAAGGACAAACCAAATTTTTGGCATTTCTCGAATGTTTTCTTGAGATGTATCAGACGATCTTCATCAAATTTATAAAAAACAGTCAGCTCATCTAGGTAAATGACCATGAATTTATGTCTCTTGCCGACGAAAGTGATATGCATAGCACGCTAGAAGGTAGAACCTGCATTCATTAAACCAAAAGGCATTTTGTCATACATAAATGTGCCCCAAGGGGTAGTGAAGGTTGTTTTCTCTTTATGTTTCTCGCTGACAGTGATCTGATTATAACTAGAAAACCCATTGATCATTAACATTCTATTTTCCCCAACCACCTTCTCCAAAACGTGATCCATTTTCGGAAGCAGATAATTGTCTTTGAGGGAGGATTTATTTAGATTTCTAAAATCTACACACAGTCCGATCTCTCCACTCTCCTTCTTAACTGGGACCAGATTAGCTACCCAGTCAAAGTATCTCAGTGGCACAATTATTTTTGCATCCAAAATATTTTTAACTTCCTTTTTGACCACGGGCAATAAAATGGGATTGATTTGCCTGAGTTTCTTTCTGAAAGGTTTAACACCCGGCTTCAAAGGTATTTTGTGTTCGATCACAGTGGTGTCATAAGTTCTCATCTCATCATAAGACCAAGTGAACATGTCTTTATACTGCTGGAGTAAATCTGCATACTTACCTTTCATCTCAGGGGGAAGATATTTTGATATCTTTACTATTCTACGATCCTCTTTGGTCCCTATATTGCAATCTTCATCTTCTTATGGTTGAGGTTGTAAAGAAGATTTTAGGTGCATGTCATTTTGGTCAAACAATCTTCTAGAGGGATTGGTCTTTTCAGAATCTGATTGTTTTTTAATATGAACATGCGATGATTCATGATCTTTGCTTGAAACTCTTGAGGATCCTCCCCTTATTGCATAATCCAAGTATGGTCATTTTGGTTTTCTTGGTCAATGTGAGTTTCAGCGAAATCGTCCACCATTTCAAGGAACTTTCTGATATGTTTGTCATCTTTGAAGACCTACCAGTGTTGTATATTATTTGGTATGGAGGGTCTGTGCCTCACCTCTATATGATACTTTAGTTTGAAAGCTATAGGAGGTGCGAAAGTTGAGGCTTCTTTGGCTAATGAATCGGCTTTTGGGTTTTTTGCACGTGGAATGTAATGAACATTTACTGATGAGAAATTTTTTTCCATTACATCCCAGGTGCAATTTTTGTAAGATCTTAATCTCGGTTGCTTGTCTTGGTATTTCCGATTTATCTACTTCACAATCAACTATGCATCTCCATAGAATTCCAAGTTATTTATGTTCATATTCTTGGCAGCTTCTAGTCCCAAGACTAGGGTTTCATACTCACATACGTTATTTGTGTATTCTATGTCCCACTGTAGTCTATAAGAAAAGGGGACAACAAATTCATTTTCAGCTTCTACAAAAAGTACTCCTGCACCTGCTCCTTCACCCGACGAAGCGCCATCAAAAAACATTTTCCAAATCCCAATGTTATACACATTTTCATCTATCTTTTTTGATTTATTTTCCTCTATAAAATTTTCTTCTATACAATTATTTACACCATCATCAAAAGATAAAATACAATTTCCCAAGTCTTGATTGGTGACATAAACAGGATAATTATTAGGATTCTGTGGATCACTTATTGTATATGCTAACTATGTCTCTCTGTATAACCAAGTGAACTGTCCGCCAAAAACATGAATCGTGGCATAGGTCATGTCTAGTTGAAGAGATCCCCCAAGATTGGCTCCCCAAGACCTAGCTAAGAGCAAACCATACTTCAGAGGTATATCAATGATAACTACACCCATTAGAACATTTTTTACCAGAACCTATGCAAGAGTTACCACTAGATCTTTGATCATGCTGATACACTTAACTCTCCTTGAATCGAAAGAATATAGGTCTCTGTATGGCCTGGTGCTTTCGAGGCCTAGTCTACCCATAATAGACTTGGGCATCATGTTATGCGAGGCTCCATAATCCAACATGCAATTGTGCAATAGATGATCGTGCACGTTTAGTGTAATGTAGAAAGGAGTGACAGTATCCATAGCACCTTCAAAATGTGGACCGAAATTTAGATTAGGTTTTTCATCTTCCAAATTTATCACGTTAGAATGACTCTCTAAATTTGAAAAATTGATCATCTTGGTTATTTTCTTTCGGTATACATGATTCTTTACCAATTTGACCAGGGGTATTGGTATCTTAATCTTATTTATCTCATTTTCTAGGTTGAAACCTCCCACAAGTTTATCTATTTCTTTGGTTGAAGCTTTAGTCTCCTTCCTTTATAACTTATTTGTTTTCATTGCTTTATTTTCAATTAGTTTTGTTTCCAAAGTTTGCGTTCCGGCTATCTTAGCTTTCCCAGCTTGGATCTCAACCTCCTTTATTTTGGCATTCTGCATCTCAGTGTCTTTTAGAGTGGGATCATATGTTTCGCCTCTTGGTAGAACTTTATTTGGTTGAGTAGTTGACAGAGATTTATTTTTATGTCTCAAATTGTACTTGTGTTGGAGCTCGACCATTATAATATAAGCCATCCATTGATAGGTAGAATCACCTGCATTATTTATGTTGTTATCTTTATTTGACGGTTGTTCTGTGTTTAGAGACCTCTCATAATATTCCTTGGTTAGATGAGTTTGTACATAATCGTCGCCTAAATTGCTAACGTCTTCTCCTAGATCCTCAAACTCTTGTAAGTCATTTCCTCCTATAAAATTTTCGTTTTTTAAAGGAGTTTGAATTTTTTGGTCTTCATTTTTAATCTATCTTTGTTGAATTTAAGGATTGGGGTTTCTTATGAAATCTCTCTTAACGAATTGATATACTTTGGATTGATCTAGCTCCATCCTCAAAATTTAATTTGATAGCTCTTTTATTATCCTAGCCATATCATCCATTTTATCATCTGAGGACCTCCTTGATCTTGAAAGTCCCGCTTGTTCTTTAAAATGTTTGGTCTCTCTGTTTCCTATTTCTATTTTTGTTTTTAGTTTACCAGAAGTCATCATGTTTGACTCAATCTCCATGACATCATCTTGCATTCGGGTTAGGTCGGCCCCTCTCCTTTCTCTCAGTAAAAGTGCGAAATCAGGTTCGAAGGCTCCCACAAACGTTACCTTGGCTGCAGGTTGGGACGGTTTAACTTTGATTGGGATATTATTATATAATTTGTTAAATCTTTGAATGAATTCCATAACGGTTTCTAAAATTGTTTTCTTCAAAGATCCAAACTCAGTCAGATAGCATAAATGGTCCTTCCTTTCACCCCATTGTCTAAGAAAGGAATCTTCTAGAGCATCATAGGATAATATCGAACCTAGGGGCAGACTTCGAAACCAGGTTCTCACTTGACCTTCGAAAGTTTGGAAAAACAACCGTGAATACACATCTTCGTGTTCAAGACCTAGAATATTTGCGAATTGATCATATAAGTTTATATGTTTGGTCGTGGTTAGGTCTCCTTCCCATGTAAACTTAGGTAGGTTTTTCATGTATTTTTCAGGCAGGTCATGAAGAGGTACTGGGAGGAATAGAGGAGCATATCTGGAAGCTACTTTAGAGAAAATCCTGGGGGGCTGGGGGTGGCCCTTGGCCCCCCCACTCCTCCTCCTACAGCAGCCCCAACTCCTGCTCCTCCGACAACCACCATAAATAATCTAGGAGAGGAAACCGATACATTGTACAAAGGGTTTTGGAAGATGTATAACGAATCTTTAGCTTATTCCGGAGACGATAAAGATGAAAATGGTGGAAACGGGATACGGGGGCTTCGTTCCTCTGATTTTCAAGAGATGTAAATGGGGGAAACCATAGGTGTGGAATCCGAGTATATGGTATACTCTTCGAGACTTAGTGAGGTCGGGAAATCTAACTGAAGAGTTGAAGGGATATCAATCGACACAAGCTTTACTGAGGGATTTTCACCTTCGTTTATGCAGGGGGTAGTCGTATGAGTTTCAGATTTAATTTTCGGGAAAGCTAAATTTGGGTTTAGGGTTTCGGCCTCGACTATATTCATTTCTTCAGAAAGGGTTTTGATGAGAGCTTCTTTCAAAGTCACCACTTCGAGTGGAATCTTGGCCTTACGTTGTGTGTGTCTAAGCTGGTAGACCGCAGTAGTTTCCTTAAGGGAACCTCTTGATTTTAGTATTCTTTTGGGATTGAGAACATGCATGGTCTGTTTACCATCTAGATTTTGTCTGGTGTTCCTTTGACTGGATGCCAACTTACTTAACATGGAGTTACCAAATGAATAATAAAAACTTAACGTTTAGAAGGTGTTCACTCTTTGTTCACTATCAAAGAGTAGAAACTTGAAAATGTCTTTCTCCCAGGGAAAATGATTTCGTATCTCTGTCCCCGGTAGTGGCACCAAAAAGATGTTGTTTCAGAGTCTGTACTTAAGGCTATAAAGCACTGATTCTAGGCATCCAAAAAGAGGGTGAAAGATATAAAGGAAGAAAACAACTGGGAAAATAAGCTAAGGATGATTTCTGAGTTGTATAGGTCTAGCTTCCAATTGTTCATGAATGTTTATGTCCCGTTCAATGGCTGCCCATGAACGTTCGAGTTCGGCCCGAGTAGTAGTAGTTTTCATAATGGTATCGAAAAGGTTTAAAGTGAGGTTGGTTTGATCTGAGAGACTAGGTTCTATGTTGGGCTGTCTTTCCACATGTACATTCATAAAGGAATAAAGTTTTTTATAAAGTGTTGGTTGTTATTTCACCTTTAGATTATACGAGAAAGAATCCCAAAATTGAATTAATAGTATAACGAAATCAAAGGTCATTTTCCGTAACTAAGTTAAATTTTAAAACCATGCATGAAGCAAGAGAAAACATAGAGTTGTTGAACAATGTGAGGTATCAATCAGGGAAGAATCTCACCTTGTGACAGAAGAAGAAAATAAGCAAGAAAAACTTTAATGAAGCATATGATATAGAAATCTAAACAATTCATAGGTCTTGTACCTGCTGATAGCCGATACAGAGGAAACGTTGTAAATGATTAGATGATTGAAATAAATGATCACCATAGTAGAGGTTGTACTAAATTGCAGCTAAGCATTCATTAAAGACACATATGAGAAATGATGTGAAATGAGAAATAACAGAAGAAACACATAACCCAGTATTGACGGAAAAAAGAGTCTTTGATCTATCTTGTATTAATTCTGGCGAAAGAAATATTCTCTGGTACAATCGACCAAAAGGAAAAAAGCCTTTTTTCTATCTTTCAAAATTATACTTATATAAGATTAAAATGCTTTGAATTCTAATCGTTCTAAAAATTTTGGTTACAAATGGAAAATGAAGCGTTTCACTTCCTTGTATCTTGTCTTCCTCCACGTGGGCAAGGCATTTTCTTTTCTTGTTCTCTGGCTTCAAAAATAGGATGGAATAGGAATCTGTTACTACTTGCCTCCAGAAGATTGCCCTTTCCCCTGCTCGATACAATTAACACACCTTTCTATCAACTGGGAAGGTTCGGCTTGGATGTTCTCCTTGAAAGTGTAGCAATTCTTTTCCAACTGTGGCAATATTTTTCCTACTTGTCGGTCTTCTGTGATGATAGACCACAATTTCAAGATTGATTTTATCAACCATTTATCCACTTGGGAAATATCGACCTGACTTACCTGGGATAATTCAACTTGTCCTTTTTCCACTTTTTCCTTGATATCCAATGGATGTTTGGCTATGTCGATTTTTCCCAGTGTTCCAACACTACCTTTCTTATCGAGATCAAACAAATTTTTATTTACCAAGCCCAATGTTTCTTCACAAGCATCTCTCATCTCTTTAACTCTTTTTTTTCTCTCAGATATATTATGTTCCCACACCTTTAGTAAGATGTTACCTCTAGTTTGATTTGGGTTAGACAACCTGGAACTGATGGCCACCTCTTCTTTCAAAGTTGCTATAACATCCTCTTGGAAAGCAACCCAAGATGCCCCAACTTCTCTTTCTCTCAAGGAGATATCCTTTAACACTTATTCTATCATATGAAAATGATTATGTATGGTTTCTACTTTGGCAAGTAGATCCTGTTGAGCTACTTCTACCTTCTTTCGTATTTTTGTGGCTTGGGATTGGAATACCGTTATGTCTAGGACCTGGTTTTGAACAGAAATTAATTTAGATTGTAATAGTTTTATTTGCTCCTCCTGTTGACTTACCTGCTTTTGGATTATTTGTGCCAACTGATGCATTTGCTCAAGATCAGATTTACGTCTCTCGATTTCCAATTGATCAGTTACTCTATCTTGCTCAAAACCTTTATTTTTCTCATCCATGGCATTCCCCTCTGTCGTTGCTACCCGAGCCTCCAATTTGCTGATCAAGAGGTTCTTTTGTTTCAACAATGCCTTCAAAGTTCCAACTGAATATTGGTTGGTTGTTGCATAATCCCCCAATGTTCCTGCTACCTCATCGGTGAATTCTTCCTCTTCCAAAGCTTCTCCATCTATTAGGATTTTGTATTTTTTAGCTACTGCGCCCGATATTTGGTATGTTTCTTGCTTCACCACAACCTTCCTTTTCTTACTGAAGAAGAATTAAATAGGAGGAAACTCTTTTACAGAGATAGGTGTCAGGTCCTCCTTGAATATCCACTCTGTATTAGGGTTCCCCTTTGTGAATTGTAAGGGAGTGACAGATGCAATGGGGCTGTCAATTTTCTTGGTAACTATCTCTGGGTTTCCCTCTTCTTGGTTGGGGATATCTTCTTCCTGATTTGAAATCTTAGTTTTCTCTGTCTTGTCCTGAGTCTCTTGTTTTCTAGGGTTCATGCTCATTGAACTTTTATCTTCTGCTTGTTGTGTACCCGGAGGTTGTGAGTTTATACCTTGTAAAACTTTGGGGAGCCAATTTCTCCTGTGCTCTTGGAATTTATAAAAATTGACCATATCATTGGGCAACAGAGCTTGAAATCAGATTAAGAATTCAGAGTAGGACCTCGCACCTCGGAAGATTTCATCATGAGGTGAGTCTTCGTGTTCGTATCTCTTTAGCCCACAGCTCGCCATGTGATTACTCACAACCTTATTAGGTTCATGTTTCTTAAACTCAATGTCTACCAATTTCCTTTCCTCTAAGGTTGTAGCCTCTGCTTTGGCATGGATGAAATATAATAAAGAATATGTACCAATGTGAATGGGGAAGGGTGGTCATCCCTTCTTCGATACTTCTTTGAGCTCCTTTCTTATCCCACCAAGCACAGTTTGCCTGGCGATCTCGCGACATACTAGCTTGTCTGGTAAGAATAGTGGTAGAGCATATGGGGGGACAGAGGTGCCAAAAACCTTAATATACGAAAACTCTGCTTCTATATACCAATCTACCACGCTGATAGGGTTTTCCGTGATGTTATCTAAAATCGTGGGAGGCAAATGACCAAATATGGAGACATGCATTGGTACCATTACCTAGTTGAAAATATCGTAGATGAATTCTTTGGCTTTATCTTCCCAGAGTTTCGAGTGGTAGACATAAATAGGCTCTGCATTAGTTGGAGTCCAACTCCAGCTCATTAATGGGAAAGGTGTCATGAAGAAAATAATGTCCATGATGTAAGCAGACATAAATAATGAAGATTCCTTCCCACTCATCTTCTGTGTTTGATATTCTGTAATTCGATTGGCCAAACTGTCTAACAACAATTTGGCCCAATCGAAAGAAAATCCCTTAGCTACTATATGAATAAGCGGTACCCATGGGGGAAAAAAGTGAGTGGTTTCCTCCTTCCCACACAATCTAAAGGCCATCATCACTAGATACATGAATTGTGGCACTAAAGATGAGATTGAATAAATTCCATGAGTATCATCCTTGAATTTCGTGAGGTGCGAAACCCAGTCTTTGATTAGATCAGATAAGCTTTTCTCAAACTTCTCGCATTCCTTCTTTTTGAAACCCTCTAAGAATTGAACATTGTGATTAAGGCTTGGTGTGGGAGACAATTTATACATTGCATGTAAATGCGCTGGTTTGAATGTCCCAATTGCCACCTTCTCCTCATTGAATATTGTCCTAGTCGGGATGTCTACATGGTCCAGTGTCCATCTAATCATACCATAATAGGGAAAAATCCATGGCCTTGTTGCTATATTATGCATTTATGACTGAGCGATGATTTTGTATTTGGTGGACAAGTCATCTTTCTCATTATCACTGGAATCATCTAGACAATTTATCAGCTTGGATTGCAGAATGTTGGAGACATGCGTCCATGTTTTGATAGTATTGATACTTCTAGGCAAGGTATCAGAAATAATATCTGAACCTTGACCTAGAATCTCAACAGCTACCTTGGATGCTTTTTATGGAGCCATGATATAGAACCTTGCAATTATATCCCCTGTCACAGAAAATAAAAACAGAGACAGAGGTTATCTTGGTGAACTGGCTCTGCGCAAATTAGAAAGAAACTTAAGATAATGACTGAAACCTTTTCGCTTTGAGCACTTAAGTCTGTGTGATTCCTTGCTGACAGAACGTTTAAATCATTTAATAGAAATATTTAGAAATAAAACGGGATCTTACTATCAATCACCTCACTAAATTTCTAATAAATGCCATAAATGTTTGATAATTCACGATTTTGAAGGATCACGACAACATTTAATTCTTCGTCCATAGGTTGTACGGGTTGAAGGTTGCTTAAGGTGTTAATTAATCCAGTTCAAACTTTTAATTAAGTGTGTTTAGTCCTTAACCCCCTTTTCGGCGTTCGTAGTATCGGATGATTTTACTCCTAGTCTTTGAACCATGAACCTCGAATTTGTGATAGTGCGATTTGGTTGATTAACTGTGATTTCACTTAAGCTTTTAATTAACCACGATTAATTAATGAATATCATGACTTTGGGGATCGGAGTTACAAACGTGTTTTTTTTGAGGTAACAACCACCGAGTTGCAAAATCATGATAAAGATTAACTATGGCTTAAATGTCATTATTCTTGTTATTAACCAGATTGACTTAAAACAATTTCGCAACTTCGCATGTCGGAGGTTTGAAGGGCATTTGACATGTAACTCTCGAAACGCGAGAGCACGAGGTAATAAAAGGTGATAATCCCTTCTTAGTGGTTCAATAATGGTGATTAAAACTAAACCAACTATCGCCATTTCGCGTGTCGGGATACAAGGGATTTAGTAGGTATAATCGTGATATACATGAAATCCCGAAATCTAACTTTTTAGGCTTAAGTGTATCGTTTCACTACTTAGAAAATAGGTGGCTCCAACCTTGGATAACTAGAGTATTCAAAAAATACAAGTGTTCCAACAGCGGGATCTCAGCCTCTTTTTAGGGATTTTTGGGTTTTGGGCTTATGTAACGGGTATGGGGATGTCAGCCCATGGGTTTAACTATGTCTAAGCCTTTTTGTAATGCATAAATAGAAATCTAGGTGATGTAAGTAGTGAGAGGTGTTAATGGAAAGTAAAGGCCAATGTGCTAAGTGCAAGTGATAGTTGTAAATGCTTTGTGCATATTGTATGAGACTTGTAAGGTTAAGTGTAAGTGACAGTAAGAGACTATGAAAAGGCTTTGTGTTGTAACCTAGCTCGGGGAAGGAGGATCTGGAGAGGTGCGTGCATATCTCCTATCATATGTGGAGTAGGACCTTGTGGCTCTATGCATGTAGATGATTGACATAAGACAATAAAGGGAAGAAGATTTGGTGGACGTAGCCCCAAGCTGGGGGTGAACAACGTATATCATGTGTTGTTGTTGCTTTGTGCACTATGGTTGTTTTATAATTCATATGATTAATGCTTAGTGCAATGATGTATGCTTAGATAAATATGATATCTTAGTGCCTAATGATGTGAATAAGATGATAGATCTGATCTATATTGATGTGCTTAGTGCTTGAATGTGTTGAATCTTGTTGAATACTACGCTTTGCTGTAATTAGGGTTTATCTAGATAAAGGCTAGGTACTAATGAATAACAACCTCTAAGTGCTTTGTTAAGGTGTTGTAATCATAGATCTGTGTCCCAGCTAAGGTTGCAGACACTGGAGTCCTGCAACCACACCTACCTCTACCTCAGGTGAGACTTCATCTACTTCACAGGTGTTGCCAAAAGGGTTGGTAGTTAGGGTTTTGTTGGTGCGCTATTGAAGCGTTGAACCCTTGGTCTGCCCCTGTGCCAGCATCACATGACCCAAGATCAAGACAAATTCATCATCTTGAAGAGAAAGGGTGGAAATGTTGCATTTAGAGATGACTCATTTGCCAAAATACTTTGAAAAGGTGTAGTAGAGCTTGGAAGCAAAAATGTAAAATAAAATAATGTCCTATTGGTTGAAGTCTTGAAGCATAATCTCCTCAGTGTTAGTAAAATGTGTGATCAAGGATATACTCTCATGTTTGACTAATAGAGATGAAAAATCGAAGAAGAAGGTTCATGAAGATTGGTTGCAACTGCAACAAGAAGACCAAGTAACATATACATCTTAGACCAAGAGAAGAGAAAGAATATTGAAGACACATGGAAGACCTTGAAGGAAGAAAAATACCAGAAGACTAGAAATAAAAATTAAGTGTTATATGTTCAGGGGGAGAAACCACAAAGAAGAAGGTCACCTTATGCCATTGAACTTAGGGGGGGAAACCTCACCCTTTTCCATTGATGTCAAAGGGGGAGATAAATTGGGATCATGATGACAGGGTGAGCATGAGTGTTTCCATCAATGAAAAAGGGGGAGATTGTTGGAATATTGGTTGTTGTCATTCATGTCAACCCTAGTCATTGGTTGTAGTCATTGATGTCAACCCTAGCCATTGGCTTTTGGACCCCAAAGTTGATAAAAGTAGATAGACATGAAGGAAATTAAACATGAAGATACAACACCCATGGATGGATAGTATAAGTTATGTCGCTTCCGGTGGTATGTGGCATGTCACGCGGATCCTCATGATTGAGGAGAAACAAATTTTTGAAGATGACAATGTGAATTGAAGGAAAAACTACATGTCGGTCCTAATGTTAAAAGAAAGTGACATAAAGGGTATAAATATATCTCATTATACATTCATTTTTCAAGATACACAAGTTTTTTAATGAACAAGGAGATATAAGTCGAATTTCAAAGGAAATCTGAAGTAAAGGAGGCTGAATTTCAAGGGAGGATGAAGTCTTTTAGTGATGTGTTATAAGGTATGTTATTTATAGGTCATTTTACCATTTTCTCTATAACTTGGTTTTTATAATGATTCAGATGGTGAAAGTTTTAGGCTATTGATAAGACATATCTAGGTACATGTGGTAAAAATTTCAGCCCTTTATTCTCTATAATTGTGGAGATATACTCTGTGGAAGATAAGGTTTTTGACTAGTCGTGAAGCTAGTCATAAACAAGTGCTCCAGGTAAAACAATCATAACGTCTTCATAGAGAATCCAAATGAATTGAGACCAATTGCATTGGAAAAATTACAGGCTATAGTTTCTTGTGTACAAATTTCAGAATATTATGTTAAATATTGAGTGTAGGGCATGGTGTACAAGTTCACTCTCCTGAATAAACCAAAATTGAATAAGGTCTACCATTTTCTCTATAAATCCTTTTCAGGGAGGATTCGAGTGAAACTTGGAGGATTTTAAGAGAATACATTTAGTAATATTATCTACAGGATCAAAGTATTCCAAGAAGTGAAGAATTTCATAAGTTGAAGAAATCTCAGGAAGCATTATCAGGTTTTATGTGATGGTTGGTTGATGGTGATAATTTAATGTACAATTTAATTATATCTCATATATTCTTGGGTGGAAGGAATGGAAATGATGGAGAGGTCAACACTCTCTTGATATTGGAGGATTGTATCTTCCTTTTGGAGGTTTATCCCTCCTTTTATATTTGGAAGTTGTAGCTACCTTTGGAAGTCATTACTTCCCTTGAACAATAACTATTGATTATTTCTCATATATTGTGCATGGTGTATTGCAGTGTATTGGTGTAAATCTTCTACTATTGTTCATTACTCATTGGATATAATTGAATATATAATATTCTTGAAGTATAAGTTGATTTTTAAAAAAATTTCACTTGATACTGATTCACCCCCCTCTTAGTGTCAACAATCCACCTGCTTGAAATCCCAATTGGCTCATCTTTACCATTTTCAGTTCAACATGTTTCTCTGTAATAGGGACATTTATTTGTAATTGTGGATTCTAAACTTACAGGGCTATCCTAAAGCCCTACATAGAATCTAGGTGGATATTGGTGTCCTCCCACCTATTCCAACTGGCTTATTTTGGAAGTTTTCATGTAGTACATCTTTCTGTACTTCCAGGGTCGTTTTGGGGCCCAAAACAATTTTTTCTTGGCTTGCCAGAGTCAAACTATATATGAAGCCAGAGTTTGATGGCATAATATGTAGTTCTTGAAAATACCTTTCCAATGGGCTATCACACCCCTAAAACATAGATTGTATGCAAACGTTCTGACCCCAGTAAGTTAATGTACTAACTTACCCCAATGGGGCCCACATGATTTTTTGCGCTTCATCTCCTAGGGTTAGGTTTTTGGATGTTTAGGGTTTTTGAATTCATGTTATCATTAAAAGGCCTTAAGAGCCTCATTGTACTCATTTTCTTTTGAATGAGCATAGCCATCACATCTCTTCTTAGAGATAAAGCTACCATCATTCTAGCGAGTCTTGCACTCTGTATTTTTACAGTCTCTGTACATTTATTTCAATAATAGAAATCATGTCTTGTTGTATTTCTCTGTTTCTGGCAATTTTTATGTGTATTTCAGTGTAATATCTCTTCTTTCATTTCATTTCAAAAGTAATCTGAATCATCGACCCACTTACAAAAAATTCCATAGGGAAATTACAACCTCTGTAACAAGCCCATCGACTCACCAAGTGAAAAACATGGAGAAAACCATGTGACTGGAAGGTTTAGACAAAAATTTTACCTTGCTCCCAAAACTAAACCCTAGACCATCCAAAACCCAACTTATCACACAAAATCCTATTGAGATGAGATGATAAAATGAGAAACACCCCTTGACCACACCAAGTAAATGACACAAAGAACTAGAGTAATAATACAAGAAAAACTAGAATGGTTACCTGGAGTTTGAGTGTGTGGGAGAACCGAGCATCTTAGAGACTTGACTCCATGTTTTATTTGTTGATAGACCATCAAACTCACCCACCTTATAAGCCAAATCGTTTCCTCTCATATATTGTTGTAGGTGAATCCCCCTGTGGACAAGTGGATTCCCTCTTGGTCTCTATACTCCTAAGGCCAAGAAAGAAAGTGCTTAATATAGACATTGACTTCCTTTTAGATTCTATCAAGATAATTAATGAAAGAGAAGGAGAAAGATAAGTACCTTATAAGCGATGTTTGTCCCTACAAAGTCTAGGCTGAGCTTTGATCTTGAGCTCCCTAATAGGTCCTACAAAACAAACAAAGGTACAAAAGACTTCCTACTCTACTGATATTAACTCAATCATAGATCCATCTACTGCAGACAAAATCGTATGGAACAAGCACAAGTTTGAAAGAAACAGGCCAAGCATTGATTATATTAATGAGAACAAGTAAAGATACTTACAATCTTTTGAATGAAGGTGCAACAGCCTCTTCCAGTTCTCCTTGTCCAACCCCTTTGCTCAATCAATCTCCACTAATTTCTTTGATGAAATCTCACTCATGAGATCATAAGTTTGATGTAATTCTCAATTGTCATTCTCCAATACCACTTATAGGATCATAAGTTTGTTATCAATCTCAATTCTCCATTGTGCCTTTCACCATGAGAAGGATTCCTTATATAACCTTGGAGGAGTTCAACCACGTGAGAGATATTTGGGATGAGTTGAGGATTCCTCTCCTTTAGTTGAGGATCTGCCATAAGATCATGCCTTGACCATCTATTTGAATCCAACTACCTTCAGGATTTGAGGGATTCTTCCCTAATTTGCCTCAACAAACCTAGAATTTTCTCAAAAGAGGGTAGCACTCCCCCAAAGGGGTGCACAGGGTGCTCAAACACTCCCCAAAGAGGCTCAGGGTGCACCAGCTCTCCCTAACAGTGGGTAGGGGAGCACTCCTATCTAAAAATCAATTTCTTTTGTGGTGTTTCCAATGGCAAAGGGCTTGTACTTCTTGTCAAGTGATTTTTCTTCTTCCAAACTATCCTTTGAGGTGTCTTTAAGTGTCTTCATGATGTCGTTATGGGCACGACATAGGCAAGATGGTAGCATACTATTTTTGACAGTTGCAACACTTATAGTCAAGATGTGAAACTTGTGGACAAGATGCGACACTTACAACACTCGTAATGACGACACTTGCGACACTATCGAAGTGAGTAATTTTGAGGTGTAATAGATTGCCCCCAAAAGTATGAAGTTAGAAGACGATG
The DNA here is from genome assembly GCA_032191745.1 of Picea mariana. Lineage (NCBI taxonomy): Eukaryota > Viridiplantae > Streptophyta > Pinopsida > Pinales > Pinaceae > Picea > Picea mariana. The sequence continues at coordinate 777,562 of JASDQU010104189.1, read as the reverse complement.
ATGATTGACTTACTTTGTATACTTTTTCGAGCAAGGGTATGGACGCAAAGAAACTATAAAAATATGCACAAAACCATCAAACAAATATTATGACATGTTTCAAAACCCAAGGCAGGCATACCTATGCTTGAGTGATAAAGACCTTTTAGGTATGGCCACCATAAAATACACTGCGGATCCATAATTATTTTGAAAAAATGGTATAGCCACTGCAGATACAATGTGGATCTATACTCCTTATGACCTGAACTGATCATAGCCATGAAGAATACACAGTGGATCTATGAGGTGACAAGACATAGCCACGACCAATACAAAGTGGATCTATGTAACAATATATGTTTCATAGTTCAAAAGAACTCCTTCGCAACCTGGGAAAAGTATACATAAGAGTGAAAACTCAACCCAAGGTCTTCTTACCGATCTCGATGTAGTACAAATCTAACCATGTGAATAGATGTCCTGATGTCTAACATGGCAGAAACCACTTGATTATCAGTCAATGATGTAAACTGTTAACAAGCGTGAGGGAGATCACAGTTGATGTCAATGATTCCCAAGGTACTCTAGTACATTCCAATGAATGTGAATGAATGAGATGAAGTCAAACATCCATGGAATCATCTTATCAGAGGTCAATGATGTAAACCCACTGTTGGACATGAGGAGGCCTACCATTGAGACATACAGGTCCCAAGGTACTAACTAGTTTCTAAGTCTAGTTCCCGGATAATGTGTTGAAGTCGACCGGAATAGACTCGTCGAAGGAGGGCCTTGATGTATTCCCCCATCAGCGACATGAATCTGACATAGATATGTACTTGGTAGATTGAATGAACATGGATTGACACGAATATTAAAACATGATATTTGTGATGGGTGACTCTCAAGGAAGATACTTCCCTTGAACACTGAGGCACATCAGCAGAAACATGACATGGACCAAAAATTGATAATGCAGTGGATGTTGTGACTTTCATCAGGTGACCCAAAGGAGTAAAATAAACTCAAAGGATTGGCTCAGTGCAGAGGCTCAGTGGATTAAAATGTGTGCAAAGACAAATTGTTGTGTTTAAGGGAGACTGTAAGAGTTACTGGTAGTGTTCTCAAAAACTTCTTGGCTTGCTTCCTTCAATTTTTCCCCCATCCATATAAACGAGTACCTCTTTTTAATTTAACGAGCTCGAGGAGGGTAACACATGATCGATATGACTCACCTTCAGTAAGTCCCTCTTCCTTTGTTTAACGAATTGGAAGAAGTAAGGGTTCGATCCTGTATGGGCACTTCAATGTATGATTGTTTAACGATTCTAGAGAAGGTAACATCAGTGGTTTTTCATATTTAGAGAGTCTAAAAACAACTTAAAGATGACTCCAATGTTGTTCTTTTTCATAATGTTAGTCTCACGAGGCTGAAAAAAAGATAAATTATCACTCAAAATACGTCCTTTCAAACCTTTTAACGAGTGGGAAAGGAAGCAAGATCACTCGACAAGCTTTTCATGTTTAGAGAGTCTAAAAAGAGCTCAAGGACGACTCCAGGGGGTTCCTTTTTCGTATATCCATGCAGGTCCAAAAAAGAGATAAAATTTTACCTAGATGCATTCTCATGTATTTATGAGCACGAGAAAGAACAAAGACTAAGCTCAGTATGCCCCCAACTTGAAAGTAAGTGGCGTAACTCAAGGATGATCATCAAAGGTTGGAGACATGCTCTCCAAGCTTCAATTTATGCACCGACTGTGAGGTTGTCACCAATTTCTCTACTAGATGGAGAAAAAGGATAAGGGTGGATGAAATGAAGGTTCAAGAGAGGTGACTGTTTCATTTTTTAACAAGCTTGACACAGAAAAATAACTATGCTCAGAGCTTTTGTTTCATTTTTTAATGAGCTTGCTACAAAGAAGAGAAATTGTTCTTGTGACCTCTGTTTCATTTTTTAACGAAAATGCCACAGAGAGAAAAACTATGCTCGTGGCCTCTGTTTCATTTTTTAATGAGCTTGCGATAGAGAAAAGAAAGTATGCTCGTGGACTCTCCTTGATCATGGATTCCAAGAGAATAATGCTCTATAAGGATACCATGTCAAGGGACAAAACTCGGTCATGGATTCCAAGAGATCTTCACTGGATGGAAGAAAATTACTCTGGAAGGAACACATGTCAAGGGCCATGACAAGGGTAAGGAGATCAGGCTCCAATAGACCTACCGAAGAAATCACCATGTCAACTACCGGATCCAAATCATTGAAAGTCGAAGGCATGGGAGATGATGGAAAATCAACATCAGGAGGGGGGATAGACTGTATATCTTCACAAGGGGGAAGAAAAGAGGATCGATGATGGTTATCATCCTGAGGTAGCTCATCAATTCTCAACATTTCCATAATAGATTCATCTGAGGGAAAAATTGGGGAAATGTAGTCGATCGCTGACGAAAAGGAACTTAACCATGATGGAATCGAGGAATTGTCAGGTGCCAATAGATGTTGGTCATCCGACGAGGGAGAAACAAATTGGATAGAAACATATGATGTTTCGACTGGACTAAGTGGCATAGTGTCACCTATTGCATCAAATTCCAATGGATGCGGTACAATCCAAGGGTCAGATGATTCCAAAGATTGATAAGTCGCAGTCGAAATCATATCGATTGTGGAAATATGATGTGTATTCAGTGGAAGTGGTGTAGGGAAGGTACCCATAAGGCTAGAATATTTCAATAAGCCAACACCAACACTTTCATACATGATCTTGTGGTCTCCCAAGAAACGAATATTGTTGGTAGCAGGAGCACGAGCATCGGTCGTGCAAAAATCATACTGATCAATAGTGAAAATTTTTCCTTGATGAGGAAATTGTACACATCGAAATACCACCGAGGAAACGACAGTCATAGCATAAAACCAACTTCTTCCAAGTAACAAGTTGTAATTGAGGGGAGAATTGACTACCTCGACATCAACAGTGATAGTTTTTCCACCCAATTGGATGGGAAGGGACTGTAAAAGCCCATGGGGATGAAAACCTCACCCATCGAAGGCATGTAACATCATTGGGGATTTGTTAAGTGTGGGTGATTTTAAACCTTTCCAACACACTAAAGACATGACACAAGTTGAGGCTCCCTCATCTAGAATAGTTCGGTGGATTTGTTGATTGCGAACAATAACATCAACTTGAAAAGCAAGTTGGTGGGAGAGTCGAGACACATAATTTTCCAAGTTAAACATGATATGGTTGGACGAATCAGGATCAACAGTGCCAATAGTTTCCAAGAGTGTTCTACATTGACTGGGCAGTGCTGTAGAATTTCTAATGCAGACATAGCACATGGTGCTTGAGCCAAATCTTCAACAATGTTGTAGTTCTGGGTGGCACGTGAACTAGGATTAAAGGTAGCTTTGCGGATAGTGCTCTTAGGAGGGTGTAATATAGAGTCGAACGTAGGTTTCTCAATCTGAAGTGGTCTAGACGGAGGATTAACGGATGGAGGAATAACGAAGGATGGTGATGGATCTGGTAAAGTACCGGTACCACTAGTATCCTTTCCTTTGTCAGAGTTACCTAGTGTGTCATATGTCTTAGAGTGAGTGTTCAAATTAATCCCATTAAACATATAAATATGTGCACTCAATGAGGCCTTGTCATGAGGATGACTAGAACTGCCCCCAGGAGAGGGGGTTTGAGCAACCATGGATTGCTGCTGTGGAAAAGGCTGAGTAAGAACAACGGGTTGTGAATTTCCCTGGAAAATTTTGGCCACTTCATTCTGATATGGACAGTCTTGAGTGTAGTGATCATCACCACAAATGATACATGGGAATTTCAGTTTCCATTGTGGTTTATTTTCGGTAGCAAGTGTTTGAGCTTGATTTTTGGGTTGTTCATTGTTATTGGTATTTTTTGATTTATTCTTTTTCTTCTTCTTACCTCTAGATTGTTGTGAAGGGGAAGATTGAACTTCATTCACCTCAGATATTTTAGTTTGGGGGATGGTAGAGGAGAGTGTGGTCGATTGGGAAGTAGATTGAGTTTTGACGGAACCAATAACACCATTTGCATGAGATGAGAATGATGATTTCAATGGATCAGTATTATCTGGAGCAGCATTTAGGAGAAAATCATACAAAGTACCAGATTGTGAATAAACCAAATCTAAGTACTAAGCCCAAGAAATGGTTTCTTCCTTGGTGACCATGACACCCATAGCGACATTGCAAGCGATCAGGGGTAAAAGTGATTTAGTAAACCATTCTACCAATAATATGTCAGGAATGATTACCTTGATCATCCTTCATCATCGTCTCCACTCATGAATATGGTCAAAGATATGCAAGTTAGTTTGATGAAGGGAGGTCAAGAGTTCAATACCCATCTCGTAGAGAATAGGTAGTTGAAAGTGTGTGAGGAAATACATGGCAAGGGAATTGAAATCATGAAAAGAAGCACATGGTAGTTCAATATACCACTTTGCTGCTAAGCCTATAAGTGTTCGCTGGAAAATATGAAAACATACAAAATCATCCACGAGGGAGTTTGATGAACACCACAAATGGAAATTCATCACATGGTTATTTGGCTCTTCTCCATATTTTCCATCAAATTTTGGAATATCAAAAGGAAGTTTAGCTGGAATGAATATTGGCCAAACCCGTGAATGAAAAATAGGATCATTAGTTAAACGAGACAAGTCTGGGAGATCCAGAGTCAGAAGGAAAGGTAGCTGTCGGTTAATTTGTGGATGATACTGGTGTGGCATAGGAACACTAGTAGGACCATAGAATAGGTTAGATGGATAGTTGTAACCAGTAGGTCCTCCTACATATGGTTGTTGTTGGCCAGGATAAGCAGTATTTGATGATGGATGAGAAACATTTGCATAACCCAGTGGGTTCTGAGCATTATAAGTCAGGTGATTTGATTTCCCATAAGGAGGATAAACATTTTTCCCTTGAGGATGGTAAAGAGTAGATCCTGGAGGTGGATACACATTAGACCCATGAGGAAGATAAAGTTGTTGTCCCTGAGGACTCCAAGTGGTGTTTGGGATACCTCCCGAATAAGGTTGTCCATAAGATGTCCTAGAAGGAACAAGATTTGATACTCCTCCTTGTGGGTTATGATATGAGTGCCCCCTAATGTGGGGTTGGGTAAAATTTCTTCATGAAGATACTCCCTAGAATTGTGAAGGGTTTCTAGCAAACGAAGGTTTCCCCCCTGCAAATGGCGGATTAACGACTGGGGTATGACTGGCAAAGGGAGGTTTCCCTCTAGGAGGAGCATGAAAAGGGAGCTATCCCCCGGGAGGGGTACGCCTGCCATAGAATGGTGGTCCTATAGGATGGATTGGTCTGTCGGGTGGTGGTTTCCCTCCAGTCAGTTGTATTTTTCTGGAAAGGGTCTGCATTCTTGGGTGAAAATATGTCCCAGCACGATCGTGTGGAACATGTGGAGCTGTAGAATGAAAGCTTGTAAAAGCGGGGGTAGGGATCAAAGTTCCTTGGGAATGAGCAGAGGTGATGAGTCCAACATTAGGATGAACTTGTGATAATGTAATAGTAAGGTTAATGACCTGATCGATGCGGTGATTCATAGTTTGACTGGATGGTCCTATTTCACCAGGAGAGTCATGAGGATGAAAAGGTTGTCGAAAGGATTCGAAATGCTCATAGAGATCACGTCCCAATCAATTCCTCCATATAGAATGAGTAGGTGTGGGATTTGTATCTGCTGCAGTGCTAGGACGAACATGAGTTCTATACGCATCACCAAAGGTTGGTTCTCTGGATCCCATATATGTTTCGGTAAAATCTCTCTCTGGTAATCGTGGGACCTCTTTGTCTATGACGTTTCCAAGGGAGTCTAAATGAAGAAAAAGTGGTTTGAGAGGGTTTACCGACATAGATGTAGTGTGAGGATCGGGATTCTCAACCGTAATGAAAGTGCCTTCTAAGTTATCTAACGGAGGAGCAACAACACTTCGAACGTCAGATTGATTTTCTACCTCTCCATGGTAGTTGTCTTCTGGAGGGTTAGGACGTAAGGGTTGGTAGCCTTCCGGAGGTATCCCTTGCATCCTACATGATCGGAAAAGAACTTTATCATCTATAGGCTCAATTTTGGAGAATAACAGTACACGCTGAAAATCTTAGGGCCAAATAACAAAAAGAAACAACATACGCTAATAAAATCTAGGAATCAAAACCAAGAAAACAAGACTTCTCTCGATGATCGTACTAGTTGGTGATGAAATCCAATGTCATGTGACCAAGTCAAGAAGGGGCTAGGATATGGTGAAACAATCACAATGGAGACCTGCTTCATGGACTTTCACTTTGGTGCAAGCTTCCACACAGTAATTGTGGATTTACCCTCCAAGGAGCCCGAGTGAGTTTGACCAATGTCTGTCCTAGGTACAGTGAGACTTCCCTTCACTGTCACCTCATGTAAGTACCTAAGAATTAAGGAAACTAAGGACACCAACTCGTAGTCATCCCCTGGGTGGGTACAATCGACAGTCCGATCTAAACATATGGGCAGGATAATAAGTCTAAAATCAAATCGAGAGGGTCCCACACATAATTGTGGGTATACCTTCAAGTGACCCCCCATATACGATCCGACCACTACAAACAGTTGAACCACAAAGGGATAATCTCTGTAACTCAGTCGAATGTGACCTCGTGTGTAACCCCTATGTGAGAGGGGTATCCCAAAAAGCCTATATGACAATTGGATTTGCTCTCCCTATCACAATATGCTAATGTTCATTTTGAAAACTTTGGAGAGTTGTACTCACAGCCTAATCCAAAGTGTTAATCCTAGTCTAATGTTGGTGGAAGATACTAAAAACAAAAATGTTCTGGATAACTTTTAATTAGTGTTGATTTTATGGCTATTCTTTACTCAAAGGGTGTATGACAATGAAACTGATGGTATGATGACTCAATTCCCCAAAATGCACAAAAATATGATAAGCAATCATTTCTTTCGATGAATGGATATTTAAGGGAAAGAGAGAAATTTATTTTCACTATCAAACACTAAGATGCAATGTACTCATACAAGTGTTTCTCAATGGAATCCAATGCAATGCTAAAATTTTCAGAAATGCCTTCTAATATCCAAACCAATCACTAAAATATATCCTTTTTCTTATATGTGAATGATAATCAGATGCAAGACTTCTAAATTCCAATCAGACTTCACGATTAAACAGTCAGAAGAAAACCTCACACAAAACAAAAAACACACTCTTGTCGTGAAGTAGACAAGAAGGACAAAGATAACCAAATTGAAAACAAGGAACAAAATTCTCAAACAAAGAGAGAAATAATGGAAAGTTAACTTCAAAGATCAAATGAAAATGTTCAGAGACCTTTAGATTTCCTCACAAAAGTCTTCACTCAATCAGATAAAGGAGAAGAAAACAACAAGTTAACTCTAGGTCAGCAAAGACAAAGAGTTATTGCAAAGCAAGGAAAAATGTCAAAAATCCAAGAAAGAGATGATGAATTCTTAGAAATAATGGTGTTGAAAGCCAATATCAAGATGGATCGAGAGTATGGGACCTTGAGCAAATGCCAAAACCCAGAAATAGATTCAAAAAATGCAAATTTTGGAGAATTTCTCACAAAAAATGGGGTAGTGCTCCCCCAAAAGGGGACACAGGGCGCTCCAACACTCTTTGGAACACTGTCAGGGAGTGCCAATGCCCTGGTGCTAAGGGAAAGGGAGCGCTCTGCTCCAGAAACTCAGAAAAATGTCCAAAAACTCAAAAAATGAAGGGAATTCAGTCAATCAGAGTGATCATGATGACATAATGAGGCAATCAAACCAATATAACAATCCACATGACAATAAGGAGAATATCAAATCAATGGGCAAAGTATCAAAACAAGATCTAGGAATGGAAACAAAAATCAGAGCTCTTCCCCAGTGGAGTCGCCAATTTCTGTTGCAGGTGAATCACCCTACGGACAAGTGGATTCCCTCTTGGTCTCTAGACTTCTAAGGCCAAGACAGAAAGTTCTTAACATGGACATTGACTTCCTTTTAGATTCTATCAATCTAATGAATGAAAGAGAAGGAGAAAGATAAGTACCTTATAAGCGATGTTTGTCCCTGTAAAGTCCAGGCTGAGCTTCAATCTTGAGCTCCCTAATAGGTCCTGCAAAACAAACAAAGGTACAAAAGACTTCCTACTCGACTGAGATTAACTCAATCATAGATCCATCTACTGTAGAAAAACTCATATGGAACAAGCACAAGTTTGAAAGAAACAGGCCAAGCATTGATTATATTAATGAGAACAAGTAAAATTACTTACAATCCTTTGAATGAAGGTGAAACAACCTCTTCCAGTTCTCCTTGTCCAACCCCTTTACTCAATCAATCTCCACTAATTTATTTGATGACATATCACTCATGAGATCATAAGTTTGATGTAATTCTCAATTTTCATTCTCCAATACCACTTACAGGATCATAAGTTTGTTATCAATCTCAATTCTCCATTGTGCCTTTCACCATGAGAAAGCCTCCTTATATAAACTTGGAGGAGTCCAACCACTCGAGAGATATTTTGGATGAGTTTAGGATTCCTCTCCTCCAGTTGAGGATATCCCCTAAACTCATGCCTTGACCATCTATTCAAATCCAACTACCTTTAGGATTTGAGGGATTCTTCCCTAATTTGCCTCAACGAACCCAGAATTTTCTCAAAAGAGGGTAGCGCTCCCCCAAAGGGGTGCACAGGGTGCTCAAACACTCCCCAAATAGGCTGAGGGTGTTCCAGTGCTCCCTAATAGTGGGTAGGGGAGGGATCCTCTCTAAAAATCATTTTTTTGTGTGGTTTTTCCAATGGCAAAGGGCTTGTACTTCTTGTCAAGTGATTTTTCTTCTTCCAAACTATCCTTTGAGGTGTCTTTAAGTGTCTTCATGATTTTTTTATGGGAACGACATAGGCAAGATGGAAGCATACTATTTTTGACACTTGCAACACTTATAGTCAATATGCAACACTTGCGGACAAGATGCAACACTTACAACACTCGTAATGACGAAACTTGCGACACTATCGAAGTGAGTAATTTTGAGGTGTAACATATATCTAGACACAAATCTCTTCACTTATGCCACCTTCATTGTCCATCATCAAGAAAGGATGTCCCCTGAAACTCACAACATCATACCATGTCCAATCGAGCCTCCCCTCGACATCAATGGCTACCCACCTCCTGTACTGCTCCATATCCTTGGATTTCAATACAATCATACTCACAGTGGATGGAACTCGGGAGGAGTCCCATACCCCCTCCCTCATCATCACTTCTATCCTTGTTTGACACTATATGCCTCCACCTATCACAACCTTCCCTGTGTATTCATTACTTATTGTGGTGGTGGCATAATGACATGCACCTGTGGTCATCTCCCCACTCGTTAATACCCTATACAGGTGATGATTATCAATATCATTTATCCTTATACAATCCTCTCATATTTGATTAGAAATTTCAATATTCCAAAGAAATACATTTGTTACATTTCTTTGACTGACTCCCTCATTCACTAATTGATCTATCAAGGAATTTCCCTTGTGCTTGATGTGGTAGGGTATGATCACTAGTATTTGGTTGATGATGTATTTTTTCTAGCCAAGACTTGCTTCTAGTCTCCAATTACTTGACACTTTGTAGGGGCATATCCATTGATGATTTTCCACAAATCTTTGATGAGAAGCAAGGAGTCGCCTTCCACAATTAGGGTCCTATAATCCACTTCCCTAGTTATATGTAGGAATTTTAACAAAACTTATAGTTCTACACCATTATTTGAATTATTACCCATCCTAACCATGTATATCCTCAATATATTTCTTGTTTCAACACAAAAGAATCCTCCCACCCTAGAGGGCTATATTACCCTTCGAGGCACCACCAAAATTTAGTTTAATGTGCTATGCTAGAGTTGGATCCCAAGTTTATTTGGATTGAGATAATGGGGGAGTTTTTAGATTAGGTGGGATTTTGATGCATCGATCAATTTTCCAATTATGGAGAATGATTGATTCTTATTTTGTCCAGTCCTCTTAGTTCCATGTCATTGCTAAAATCGATTCTCTAGCATTAGTTTGTATAAATCCCCAAATACTCTCATTACTTTGGTATTTTTTTCTTAAAGATGCATCTATTGTGCTAGTTCCACACATTCCATAGTAAAATCCCCAAGATGGAGTTCCAAAACTTATTCACTATAATTGTTTTGAAAGGATAACTCTCTAGTTGTTTATAGATTGGATGATATATTTGTGCACCTTGTCTACTTGTTTGAAAGTAGTTACCCCCTCTCCCAAAGTATTGAGGCCTCCATATAATTATTGAAGATATGGTTTGCGGATTCACCCTCCTCCTTACACATCAAGTATAATGACAACACTTCACACCCTCTCTTGGTAAGGAGATCCCATGTTAAGTTATTCTTACTAACCAAAATCCATAAGAAAGTATAATTTTTTGGCCAATGATTAGGGATCTAAACTTTTCCCCATACATATTTCCTATCTGTAATATGCGAGATTGCTACTATCTTATAGGCATACTTGAATGTAAAATTTCCATTCCCCTTATATCCCTAGCGTATGACATCCTATTCATTCCTTTTTTTTTTTTTCGTAGACTTAAGTTGTTCCTCCATTCCCTTCTGAACCCCTATCTCCCCTACTATTGGCCAGGTTCTACATTGTTTCCTCATTCTTTTCGCCAAGGATTGTGGTTCAATAGACTCTTCCCAATACTATTATACTTTCTTCCATACCTTAGCTATCTTATTGGTCCATATTTTTTTAAATATATCTTGTTCACTGATGATAGGTTCTTGTTTCTAGGAATTTTCCCAAAAAAAGGGATGAATGTTCATTTGTAACTTCCCAAAAGAAAATCTCTTGGAACAAAGCTTGGTTGTTCCAAGCATTGTTCCAAATTAGTGAACCGATATTCTCCCCTTCCCATCTAACAAAATATTCATTTGTAGTGTTGGTTCCGTACTTGGCTCACCAAACCTTTGCTTAGAAATCTCATGGTCTCTTTATCCATCACCATTAATTAACCAATGGAGCATATGACAACCATTTTGGCTTAGGGGCAGGAATATGTAGAAGTTGAGAAGATGAGAGATCAACAAAATATTATTCAACATTGATTGGGGCCACTACGAGAAGAAGCAGTGAGGATAATAAGGGAGCTGGCCACTGTGTCGGAAAAGGTCAAACAAGCAACATATGAAGTAGAGGAAAAAATCACAGGTTTGACTATGTAGGGGGTTGAGGAGATCACACAAATAGAGGCAGAGATGATAAAAAAAGTGGAGCTATAAAAGGCAGCCTCCCAAAAACATTTTGTGGCATGGAAGAGCAGGCAACATGCTTGAGTTGCTCATGACAAGCCACATGTGAGTTTTTGGGGAATTTTTGATAGGCAGTTTTGGAATATAATTTTGAGAAAAATCCTAAGTATAGAATAAGTGCACAAAAGAGGTGCGTAGAAGAGGAGAAGAAGAAAGATGAGGAAGTGTGCAACTGATATTAATCAAGAAGGGCAATGTGTAGTAGACAAAATAAGATAGAGAATAAAACAAAGAGAAGAATAAATCAGAATAAAGTAGGAGAAGAAAGAAGATGAAAGCTCTACATTCTAAACATGGAAGGACATGCAAAAGCAACATGCAGATGGAAAAGAAGAAGAAAACAGTCGAACATGCAATTAACTGAATTATCCATGCAATGTAATGGGTTTTTGGGATGAACGAAGTAGGTTTTTAAGCCCTAGTTGTGATGTATAAATATGTAACAAGATGGGAGAATAAGGGTTCAATATTGAGGGTTTTGTCATGTTATGTTCTGTTGAGGTTTGTTCGGTTCCTGTTATGAGTATGTAACAAAGAGTAATCTTTTTCTGAATGTAAGGGATGATGCAGAGAGAGAGAGGCTCACACTGTAGAGCTAATCTAGGAGAAGATAAATATGTCCATAATACATCTATATTGTAAGCACAGTGTGCAAGCCTGAAGCATTGAATGAAAGCATAATAAAGAATCCAACTGTTGTGGATGTAGCCCAGAGTTGGGTGAACCACGTTAAATCCTATGTCATGTGTCCTTTACATGATTGCTGATGAAATTCTATTTAGATGCATAGTAGATTAGTTTTATCTTATGTTGAATCTTTGTGCAATGATCATGACTGTAACAGTAATGCATTTATGCAGTAATATGTAATATATTCACAATGTGAATTTGAATTTTTAAGTAAGTTAATAATGAATAAGAACATATTTACATATATAAAATTAATAAGGAAGAATGAATCAAATTATTTCCTCCCAATCCCTTACTACTGCAGAAGCCTGATTCTTGTAGTCCCAATAGACATCTTGGGTGAGACTTCATCTACGCAAGCGGGTGATGCCAAAAAAGGCCGGTGTCTGGGGTTTTTTTTTTGGTCATAGATAAACCAAAAATAGGGTCTTACAAATTTCACAAAGCGCCAATAAGGATCCTCAGAGATGATGAGCGGAAATATATGGTCATTATATGATCTAGGTGGATATTGGTGGCCACCCACCTATTCCAACTAGCTCCTCTTGACAGATTTTAGTTCAACACGTTCTTCTGTACTTCTTTGTAATTATGGGTTCTACACTTCTAGGATTGTCTGAATCCCTACACATATTCCAGGAGGATATTGGTGGCCGTCCACCTAATCCACCTGGCTTATTTTGGAATTTTTCATGTCAGTACATACTTTTGTAGTTCCAGGGTCATTTTGAGGCCTTAAACAATGATTTTTTTGGCTTTCCATAGTCAAACAAAGTTAGATTTTGATGGGATAATGTGAATTTATCAAAAATACCTTTCCAACGGTCTATCACATGCCTAAAACATAGGTCATATGAAAAAGTTATGACCTTGCGAAGTTGAGGTGACAACCTACCAATCGGGGCCCACATAACTTTTGGCGTTTCATCTCCTCGGGTTAGGTTTTTGGATGTCTAGGGTTTTGGAATTCATGAGTAATGTTAAAAATTCCTATGGAGCCTCATTGTAATCATTCTACTCAGATAGATGTGCGTAGCAGCCACATCTCTTCTTATAGATAACTACCACCATTCGATTAAGTTGTTTCAATTATGCAATTTTACAGTTTCAACCTATTTTATTTATTCAATAGAAGTTATTGTTCACTAAATATTTTCTTTTATTCTCTGTATCTCTGTGTTATGGTATTCAATTTGTTATTAATATCATTCCACTCATAAATCTGGATCAGTGGTATCATATCAGTCTGCTCATCATTTGTTTTTCTTTGTGCATGTCCCCAACAAGATCTGGGTACAAGAAGCTGGGACTTGAACCAGTTGAGCCTTTGCAATACCGAGCACACCTAACCCACATGGAACTCATGGGGGATGAGAAGAAATATGATGGAGAAGGATATCCTTTTAAAATGTTTCCGAGGAGTCCCTTACACGACAAAGGAATGAGATGATGGACAACTTTGCACAGATCCTTCGATGACTACCCACAGGAGACACATCTGCATCAAGAGGCCATGCAACCCCCTTCAAGATACAAGTAAATTTTGATATTCCATTATTTGAAGGACTGATAGATGCAGTTGTTGTAGATAAATGGTTGAATTTGCTCGAAGGGTATTTTTTGGTCCACAATTTTTCTGATAGGGAAAATATTACTTTTGCACTCCTCAAGGTTGTCCCCCATGTTAAGGACTGGTGGGATACATACTTTGAGAAAAGGGACATAGAGGAATATGCAATATTTGCAGTCTTCCCCACTTGGGGTTCCTTTAGGGATGCCATTAAAGAACAATACGACCTTGTTGGAAGCTACTAGGAACAATACACAAGATGGACCATGTTGGGTCAAGAAAGGGACCAGACAGTACTAGATTTCACCAATATTTTCCATACTCTACGCACCCAATTGGGTATCAAAGACTCTAAATGACATATGGTTCTCAAATAAAGAAACTGTCTACATAGATACATTCAAACCAAAATGGATTTTCTGGACATCGCATCATTAGGTGCGGCTTATAGATATTCTGTCAAGATCGAGCATAAACTTAAGCAGAAGAGGCAAGATTTTGGATCTTCAAATTCCTCACAGCCAAAGTAGGGAAAAGGTAGTCCCAACCCACCAAACAAGGGACAAAGAAAATATGGGTGCTCTCTAGAAAACCAGTCCAAGCCACAACCCAAGAAGGGTAATGAGAAGTCGAAGAAGGACACAGGAAAGTGGTGTGAATACCATAAAATCCCTTGGCACAACACCAAAGAATGTTGCTCCAAGTA